>JAODXP020008491.1:0-11349 GCA_027497455.2 Sardinella longiceps | reverse complement strand
GAGCGGGTGGCCATCAGAGGTGTGTGCTTTACCTGACACAGAGGTGTGTGCTTTACCTGACACAGAGGTGTGTGTGCCTTTACCTGACACAGAGGTGTGTGTGCCACTGCTTTACCTGACACAGAGGTGTGTGTCTTTACCTGACACAGAGGTGTGTGTGCTTTACCTGACACAGAGGTGTGTGTGCTTTACCTGACACAGAGGTGTGTGTGCTTTACCTGACACAGAGGTGTGTGCTTTACCTGACACAGAGGTGTGTGTGCCTTTACCTGACACAGAGGTGTGTGTGCTTTACCTGACACAGAGGTGTGTGTCTTTACCTGACACAGAGGTGTGTGTGCTTTACCTGACACAGAGGTGTGTGTGCCACTGCTTTACCTGACACAGAGGTGTGTGTCTTTACCTGACACAGAGGTGTGTGTGCTTTACCTGACACAGAGGTGTGTGTGCTTTACCTGACACAGAGGTGTGTGTCTATACCTGACACAGAGGTGTGTGTGCTTCCATGGAACCTCAAAGGTGTAGAAGAAGAAGAAGAAGAAGAGGAGGGGTTAACCCCTCTTGTGTCATTCCTGGGATTGACATAGCTGTTTCCGAAAAGGTGCTACATAATAGCATATAACCCTAGACTGTACACACACTGCTGCCACTAATGAAGTTTACTGATCCCCATACTAGGCTACTTCTCCTGCTGCATGGTGTGTGGTGAACAGCACGAGGCCTCTCTAACTATCTCACTCTCACTATTCAATTCAATTCAATTCAATTTTATTTGTATAGCGCACAAATACAGTACATTGTCTCACGGCGCTTTACAGACAGTACGGGAAGCATTCATGAGAATCGCTTTGTAAATAATTTGTTATGTAGGAAGAAACCTTGGGCAGATCCACGCCTCATGGACTCAGCCTACCTGCCTGGGGCCTAATAAAGTATCCGTAAAGTCTGATGCATAGATTGACCATGGGTAACACAAAACAGTATGAGTACTGAATGTAGTCAGAGATGATATACACATAGTTTGTGTGACAGTCAGGGCCAAGGGATGGAGTCAGTAGTTGGAGTGTGGGATTAGTCAGTAATTGGAGTGGGATCAGAGTTCATTGGGTGTTGGTCGCCATCTAAGTAGTGGTCATCAGGGGGCCATCAGGCTAGTTCCATCAGGGCCTCAGAGAAAAGGGGAGGATGGTCCTGGTGTGTGGGGCCGGGGGGGGGGGGGGGGGGGTTGGTCAGCATCCGTAGTGGGGTAGGGTTGGTGGCAGGGAGGTTCATCACTCAGCCAGTGCGTCGGGGCAGAGGAGGCAAGAGAGACAAAAGAAACAGAAACAAGAGGGTTAGGCCAATCTAGGAGGATATCACAATACCCCAATTGTAGTTTTAGATATGGTCACTTTTTCAAGGAGGCCAGCATTTTGAGATCTCAGAGGTCTTGCTGGATGGTATGGAACAAGTAAATCTGTAATATACGCAGGAGCTAAGCCATTAAGTGCCTTATACGTCATGAGAAGGATTTTGAAGTCAATTCGACTTTTGACAGGAAGCCAGTGTAGAGATAGAATGGGAGAAATATGTTCATATTTCTTAGTTCTAGTGAGTGTTCTAGCTGCTGCATTTTGGATTAGCTGTAGACTTTTAATGCAGGTGTTACTGCACCCTGAGAACAGAGCATTGCAGTAGTCGAGTCTGGAGGTAACAAATGCATGTATAAGTTTTTCAGCATCCTCAAAGGACAGGAACTTCCTAACCTTAGCAATGTTTCTAAGGTGAAAAAATGATGTTTTAGAAATGTGCTTTACATGGCTATTCAAGGAGAGGTCTTGATCAATAATTACCCCCAGATTTTTCACTTGTGAGCTAAATGAGAGGTGTAGGACTGCTAAGTGAGCTATGATGGTGAAGCGAGGTGTCCTTCAGTTGTTTAGAGGCAATCATCATAACTTCAGTTTTATCTGAGTTCAAGCATAAGAAATTTTTTGACATCCAAACTTTAATGTCTTCAAGACAGGCATTGAGTTTGGTTGTTGGAGTGCAGTCGCTAGGCTTCATAGAGAGATAAAGCTGTGTATCATCTGCGTATGAGTGAAATGCAATGCCATGTTTCCTAATGATTTCACCCAGAGGTAGCATATAGAGAGAGAATAGTAGGGGGCCCAGTACTGAGCCTTGCGGAACGCCATATTTAACTTTAGCATGATAAGATGAGACGTTGTGGGCATGTACAAATTGGTATCGATCAGTGAGGTAGGATTTGAACCAAGCTAATGCTGAATTTCTAATGCCTATCGTATGTTGGAGTCTGTGTAGTAGGATATCGTGGTCAATGGTGTCAAAAGCTGCACTAAGATCAAGTAAAATTAATATGGATATATTACCATTGTCCATGGAAAGAAGGAGGTCGTTGAAGACTTTAACTAAGGCCGTTTCAGTGCTGTGATTAGCTCTAAATCCTGATTGGAAGACTTCCTGGATTTTGTTTTCGTCTAGGAAGCGACAAATTTGTTTGAACACAATTTTTTTCTAGAATTTTGTATATAAAAGGAAGGTTGGATATAGGTCTGTAATTAGCCAGAACATCAGGGTCAAGGTTTGGTTTTTTAATCAATGGTTTAATGACTGATGTCTTGAAAGTAGTTGGTACATGTCCCGCTAGGAGTGAACTATTGATAATTTCAAGTAATGTCTCAGCTAGTGGTGTAAAGGCTGCCTTGAGGAGGTGAGTAGGAATAGGATCAAGTAGGCATGTTGACGCCTTCGCTTTGGTAATGAGAGAAGAAATTTCTAATATATCAGTGGGCATAAAGGAGTCAAGGTATGCTACGGGTTGGCTACAGCTATCAGTAGTTAGTAGAGAGGCTGTAGGCATGTTGCTAATTTTAAGTAGTATGGTTTCAATTTTTTCATTGAAAAAATTCAGGAAGTCGTCACTGCTGAGGTGACTTGGAATGGACTGAGTTACTTCAGTCTTACTTTTTGTCAAATTTGATATAGTGTTGAAGAGGAATTTTGGATCGTGTTTGTGTTCATGTATAAGTGAGGAATAATAAGCTGTTTTAGCATTGTTCAGTGCAGTCTTGTATTCTTTCAGGCTCTCTCTCCAGGCAATGTGAAATACTTCGAATTTAGTGTTGAGCCATTTCCTCTCTAGTCTGCGAGCAGCCTGTTTTAATGTACGTGTATGTGTGGTGTACCAAGGGGCAGTTTTTTCTACCTTCCTTGTTTTCTTTTTAAGTGGAGCAATTAAGTCAAGTGTTGAGTGTAATGTGTTCATAACATGATCAGTAAATTGGTCAATATGTGTTGGTGATGGGATAGGACTATCATAGCGTGTTGGTGTAAGGTCAGGAATTTTTCAATGAAATCGTCAGTGGTTTTAGGCGTTATGCCTCTCTAGCATCACTAGAGAACTACAGGCAAAGCTAATAGCACAGCCTACTACAGTGGCTCTCAAACTTTTTCTGTCATTCTCAAATTTGGAAGGCAGAGAATTTTCCCGGCCCACCTGCCCTGAGATATTTCACATAGAGTGGGTAACCCTAGGCCTGTGGATGAATGTAGAGCAGGATGTGGGATATAAGATGTTAGAATTTTCATGTTACTAATTTAAAGCCAAATTTCTCTCAAATTGCTCATCAGCAACTAGCAGATAACGCCATTGCAAAGCTCAATTTACCGTCACCTTTCATGTGCGCATATCTGACGAATGCTCTGCAAGTAATCTGACAGAGAAGATAGGTGAATTTGGGGGGCATAGTGCGTACACATACTAATTCCCAATCAATTTCTCCCTTCTGTAGAATGAAGTTAATGTTGAGCCTCAGTAGCCTTTCCATGCTACACACACACACACCGTCGGTTCATCGCGCCCCACAGTTTGAGAAACACTGGCCTGCTACCACACACGGATTTCTCCAGTTTTCTCAAGTAATACTTAGTCAGGTATTTCATAAACATCAAGTAGGCTACCATAGAAGAAGGCAGCTCATCCACCATGATAATTTGATGATAATAACCCATTTTCATCAGAATGACGACAGTAGCTCAAATGTGAGTGATGCAGTTTGGCTTCACTGGAGCTTTGGTAACTATGGATAGATTTCTATTCTAATTGAGGTTTGGTAACTATAGATAGATTTCTATTCTAATTGAGCCTTGGTAAGTATGGATAGATTTCTATTCTAATTGAGGTTTGGTAAGTAAGGATAGATTTCTATTCTAATTGAGGTTTGGTAAGTAAGGATAGATTTATATTCTAATTGAGGTTTGGTAACTATGGATAGATTTATATTCTAATTGAGGTAGCTTTGGTAACTATAGATAGATTTCTATTCTAATTGAGGTAGCTTTGGTAACTATAGATAGATTTCTATTCTAATTGAGGTAGCTTTGGTAACTATGGATAGATTTCTATTCTAATTGAGGTAGCCTTGGTAACTATGGATAGATTTATATTCTAATTGAGGTAGCTTTTGGTAAGTATGGATAGGGTTAGTTTCCCGGTGTCCTGCCTAAAGTCCCTCATTCAATCTGGCCCCCTAATCATCCCCCCACTGTAATTGGCTCATCCATCCCTTCTCTCCTGTCCCTTCCCTCACTCTCCACCTCAAGCTGGTGTGTGGTGAGCGTTCTGGCGCCGATTGTGGCTGCCGTGCATCACCCAGGTGGGTGCTACACATTGGTGGTGGTTAGTGAGGTCCCCCTTCCACTGTAAAGCGCTTTGGATCAACTGAGTTGTGTTAAAATGCGCTATATAAATACACTTGACTTGACTTGACTTGATAGATTTCTATTCTAATTGAGGTAGCTTTGGTAACTATGGATAGATTTCTATTCTAATTGAGGTGAAGGCATTTAATCAAACTAGACTGCATCTACTGGTGTCACTTGTATGGTGTTGGTGTCCCCCCTCGACTATGTTTGTGGGAATCACATCCCTGGTCAGATGTGGCTTCCACACACACACTCTCTCTCTCTCTCTCTCTCTCACACACACACACACACACACACACACACACACAAACAGATGAGAGCAGAGGCAAGTGCACCATCCTCCATTAGGGTTTATTAGAAAGTAAATGACAGACATGGAGAACTGTGATCCCCAACTATACACACACACACACACACACACTTTGGAGAGGAGGGGGGTCCATAGTCTCTGTATAGTGTGAGAGGACACACACACACACACACACACACACACACACACACACACACACACACACACACACACACACACACACACACGCACACACTTGATTGGGGAGGGGGGTCCATAGTGTCTGTGTAGTGTGATTGACAGAATAATAAGGCAGGACATGACACGCAGTTCAGCAGGACTAGTCACTATATGATTTCTTTAAAGATCCCTAGAGGAAAGCCCAACTGGCCAGATCACACACACACACACACACACAGATTTGTTGGAGCTGGTCTAACTGCCCATCTTTGCTGAGTGAGGAAAGAGGAAATTTGATATTAATTACTGATTAAAATAAAAACTCTTGATACTGATCCAATACTACTGATGAATACTTTAAAAGTGTGTGACGGAGTACTGTCACTACGGTTGAGTATGCGCTCTGACTGCCATACCAACAAGCCTGGCTCTTTGGCGTTGCGGTCAAGTTGCACGTTTAGCACCCCGGAGACCCGAGTTCGAGACCTGGTTGGGTCGCTGTGCTCTCCCTTCGCTACAAAGTGGATGAATCAATTAGCAGTTGCTGTCACGTGACTACAGTCATTAATCAATTACCAGTGGTAGTCGTGTGACCACAGTCATTAATCAATTAGCTGTGACCACCATTGGCGAATTCAGTGGCCGTAACGTTTTTCCACAGTTCCCATTCTTCCCTATGGGTGGCGTATTAAACGTTTTTGTAACGTACTGTCATCTTGAAAACGCCACCCTCGAATTCAACAGTCGAAGCGTTTTGTAACGTAACGTAACAGTTCCCATTCATCCCTATGGGTGACGTTTTGTAACGTTACATCGTCTTGAAAACGCCACTCGTGTGACTACAGTAATTAATCAATTAGCAGTGGCAGTCATGTGACTATAACAACAGAATGGAACTTCAACTACTAAACTACTACCAGACACACACACACACAATAAACATAGAACTCTCAGTAGATATCTCACACACACTCCACTAAAGCTACTCAGTACCCAAGGGTGGGTGTGTGTGTGTGTGTGTGTGTGTGTGTGTGTGCGTGAGAGAGAAGGTAACCACAGAGTAATTGTACTGGAGGCACCAAGTCCTTGTAGAACATTAGTAACTCTGAGGAGGTAAGCGTAACAGAGACATAGAGTGTGTGTGTGTGTGTGTGTATGTGTGTGTGTGTGTGTGAGCGTGTGTGTGTGTGTGTGTGTGTGTGTGTGTGTGTGTGTGTGAGCGTAACAGAAACACAGAGGCCATTTCCGAAATGACATACTGCTATGCTACATGTGCTACATGCTGCTTGTGCCCCAGCACACAGTGCAGCACACACACACACACTACTGCTTCCCACAATTAATTAATTAGCTGCAGGTGCTCTACTTGAGTGGTTAAGCCCCATATACTACTCCCCAGTATGCAGCATGTGGCGAATTCAGCGGTCGTAACGTTTTGTAACGTAATGCAACAGATCCAATTCATTCCTATGGGTGACGTAGTAAACGTTTTGTAACGTTACGTCGTCTTGAAAACGCCAATGGTATGCAAGCAGCAGAAAATGGCCTACTGACCACATGACCAGAACCTCATTAATTAATTGACTGCAGGTGCGCTACCTGACTGAAGCCCCACACTACACCTGTGATATTTCTCATGTACTGCATGCTACACGCTGCTGTCTGCAGAGATCAGTATACGAGCAGTATGTAGTAGTCAAGTAGTAGTATGTAGTAGTCAGTAGGCATTTTCGGAAACAGCCAGAGACTTTGGATAATCAGAGCGCAATATCTCATTAAACAGCCGGGGGGCGCTATATCACATGACATCATGGTCATGGAATTGAGGCCAGCTAGCACAGCTGTGTGTGTGTAACAGATTCCAGATAGCCTAGCTGTGTGTGTGTGTGTAATAAATGCCACACACACACACACACACACACAAGCTTGTCTCTAAAGGGAGGATTCCATCAATTCCATCTCAAACAAACACTCAGATGACTGCAGTTCACAGTAGTTTCGCAGTGGTAGTGAGTTAGACTGTGTGTGTGTGTGTGTGTGTGCGCGTTGGTGGCGTCTGAGGTTGCCTATCTGAGAGAATCTCTTATGACACACGACATTGATGCGGACGTTCGCCAGTGTGTGTGTGTGTGTGTGTGTGTGTGTGCGTGTGTATATTAGGTGTCTGTGTGCGCTGGTGGCGCCTGAGGTTGCCTATCTGAAAGAATCTCTTGTGACACTGATGCGGCCGTTCGCAGGTGTGTGTGTGTGTGTGTGTGTGTGTGTGTGTATTAGGTGTCTGTGTGTGTGTGTGTGTTAGGTGTGTGTGAGGCGTGTGTGTGTGCGCTGGTGGCGTCTGAGGTTGCCTATCTGAGAGAATCGTTTGTGACACACGTGACACTGATGTGGGCGTTCGCCGGTGTGTGTGCGCATGTGTCGGCGCAGGTCAGCGGACTGTGTGAAGCGGCGGCCGCAGCATTCGCACCCAAACGGCCTGCGGTGGGCGCCACTGCGCTGGTGCTGCTCCAGAGCCCCGCGCCCCACACACACCTCGCCACACACACTGCACTGCAGTGGAGACACACACGCACGCTCCGCACGCACACACACACCACCAGTAGTGCCTGCTGCGGGAGCTTGTGTGTGTGGCGGCGTGGGCCCTGTGTGTGTGTGTGAGTGGGGCGCGTGTGTGTGGCGGGGTGTGTGTGTGCGTGTGTGTGTGTCGCTGCTGCAGGGTGGAGTGTGTGTTCTGAGCTGGAGTCGGCTGTGATGCAGAGTCTGTTGCCATGGGCAGCATGTCCGTTGTTATGGTTACGGTGATGTCGGCCTCCTCAGGCTCTGTTTTGATCTGGGGGTCAAAGGTCATGGCGGCTGGTGACCTCAGCGGCGCCTCGATGGGCTCCTCCTTCGCCGTGACCTCCGACCTCTCCACTCTGACCCTGGGGCCTTCCGGAGGGGCGGGGCTTATGACGGGGTCCTGAGGGGCCGTAGGCGTCCACTCCACTTGCCTGACAGGAACCACATCAGCAGTGGGGCTCACTTCAGCAGCTGCACACACACACACACACACACACACACACACACACAACTACAGTCAGAGCACATAGAGTGTGTGTGTGTGTGTGGGGCTCGCTTCAGCAGCTGCACACACACACACACACACACACACACACACACACACACAGCTACAGTCAGAGCACATAGAGTGTGTGTGTGTGTGTGTGTGTGTGCTCGCTTCAGCAGCTGCATACACACACACACACACACACAACTACAGTCAGAGCACATAGAGTGTGTGTGTGTGTGTGTGTGTGTGTATGTGTGTGTGTGTGTGTGAGAGAGAGAGAGAGAGAGAGAGAGATGGATGGATACTCTGAAAAACACAGTCAGACTGAATCACATGGTGTGTGTGTGTGTGTGTGTGTGTGTGTGTGTGTGTGGGAGGGAGAGAGAGAGAGAGAGAGAGAGAGAGAGAGAGAGAGAGAGAGAGAGAGAGATGGATAATTGAAAAGCAAAGATGATGGAGAAGACCGACTGACTAAGGCAGAATCTGTTCCAATGGGAGCAAACATGACTATTTCCCAACCCAGTCTGCATGAGTATAATATTATTATTATGATGATGTCACAAAATCAACTTTCCAAACTTTTATCATATCAGTGTCTGAGACAGACTTTGGTCTGTAGGAATTAAGCCTCCCGAAAAATATAACGCGGAACTTCTTAGCCAACATTTGAACCTCTCATTCCACTTCTACCCTCTCTGGTCAGACTGGACCGTGCGTGCGTGCGTGTGTGTGTGTGTGTGTGTGTGTGTGTGTGTGTGTGTGTGTGTGTGTGTGTGTGTGTAGTGACACAAGACAAGAGAGAGAGAGCTGCATCTCGACGCGGAAAGTCCAGACTGCGCTATAACGTAGTGACTGACCCATGCCAGTCATAGATCGCATTTATTCCGTTTCACACCGGGCTAACGGAGAATAGCAGTAATGTTACCGTTAGTTAAGGTGGCCCGGTGGAATTACACTGAGTTAAGAGTGAAGCTGTCCTCCTCTAAAGACACGCCTGAGTAACTTAGGAGGCCGCGTGGACGCACGGGGAGGTCGGGAGCCTTTAACGTTACCGAATAAGTCTGCCTTGGCCAGCAGCACGGCGTCTCGCAGCTGTCTCCGCAGGCTGTCGTTCTCCCGGCGGGTGCGCGCGGTTTCCTCGAGGTACTCGGACACCGTGTCCTCCACCACATCCAGGATCTCGCGCACCACCTCCCCGAGCCGCTCCGTTAGATAGGCGTTGAGTAGCTGGAGTTTTGTCATTGTGAGTGCTGCAGACGGGACCGTGGGAGACCCGGTGTGTCATGCAGATTTCGCACTGAAACTAACAGTCTATGCGCTGCTGAAGGTCTGTGTTGACAGACGAAGCTTCTCCTTCCGCTTTAACTTTTCCTCGGTGGTTCGTGAACAAGAGACAATAGCAGTGTTGGCTACCTAGCGCCACCCCATGGACAGGCGTGGAAGTGCGGTCAGCAATTATTCTTCATTTTGCATTAGTGTCTCCCCTAAATAGTTATCTTAAGTCAATTTTGTGAGAAGTAAGTAGTGATGAGTGATTAGGCATAATTCCCCATTCATTATTATACATTAATAAGACAAAAATATCTCTTCACGTTTTTCATTTTTATGTAGGCCTATGTCTATTCATCTCAAACTAAACTAAATGCTAAAGGAATAGATATCATAAACATTGGGTAGGCTATGCCAAGGGTACATTAGATTTAGGGCACATCAGTGTTAGGGTACATTAGTGTTAGAGTACATTAGGATTAGGCCATGAGGGTGCATTAGAATAAGAGTGCATTAGGATTAGGTTATATGAGGGTGCATTAGAATAAGAGTGCATTAGGATTAGGCCACAAGGGTACATTAGGGTTAGAGTACATTAGGATTAGGCCATGAGGGTGCATTAGCATAAGAGTGCATTAGGATACATTAGGCTAGTGTTAGGGTGCATTAGGATTAGGCCATGAGGGTGCATTAGGATTAGGGTATATGAGGGTGCATTAGAATAAGAGTGCATTAGGCTAGGGTTAGGATGCATTAGGATTAGGGTGCATTAGGATTAGGCCATGTGGGTGCATTGGGATTAGGACATGCAGGTGCATTGGGATTAGGCCATAAGGGTGCATTGGGATTAGGACATGCAGGTGCATTGGGATTAGGCCATGAGGGTGCATTAGGATTAGGGTACATGAGGGTGCATTGGGATTAGGCCATGAGGGTGCATTAGAGGTGCATTCTAAGTGACACCAATGTGGGGCGCTGGAGTTTGGACCTGGTGGCTCAGAGGATGACATCACTAATGATCTGAGGCTAACTCAATCCCAGAGGGGACATTATGTCTCAGTGTGTGTGTGTGTGTGTGTGTGTGTGTGTGTGTGTATGTCTGTCAGTGAGTATGTTTTGCCTATATCTATGTGGGTGAGTGAGTGTGTACTGTATGTGTGTGTGTGTGTGTGTGTGTGTGTGTGTGTGTGTGTGTGTGTGTGTGTGTGTGTGTGTGTATGTATGTCTGTCAGTGAGTATGTTTTGCCTATATCTATGTGGGTGAGTGAGTGTGTACTGTATGTGTGTGTGTGTGTGTGTGTGTGTGTATGTCTGTCAGTGAGTGTGTTTAGCCTATATCTGTGTGTATGAGAGAGTGTGTACTGTACTGTATGTGTGTGTGTGTGTGTGTGTGTGTGTGTGGTACCAGGCTTTATCCCAGCCTTAAATCCAAAACCCGCTAGAAACTTCCACACACTGCTAGGCTAACAACAGCACAAACTGTGTGACATATTTAGTGACATCAACATCCCATAATATGGTTAGAGACCTTTCATTATCATGTGCAAAGTTTATATATATAGTATTTCTGCTTGTGTGTGTGTGTGAGTGTGTGTGTGAGTAAATAGGAGCTGGTGTGTGTGTGTGTGTGTGTGTGTGTGTGTGTGAATAAGAACTTGTGTGTGTATATGAGTGTGTGTGTGTGTGTGTGTGTGTGTGTGTGTGTGTGTGTGTGTGTGTAAATCGGAGTTTGTGTGTGTATGTGAGTGTGTGTGTGTGTGTAAATAGGAGTTTGTGTGTGTATGTGTGTGTGTGTGTGTGTGTGTGTGTGTGTGTGTGTGTGTGTGTAAATAGGAGTTTGTGTGTGTGTATGTGTGTG
>JAODXP020008490.1:72500-119481 GCA_027497455.2 Sardinella longiceps | reverse complement strand
CCCTGGAGTGGATTTTGTCAAAAGTGAAACTAACATTTCAGCTTTCCCATACTTTGTCTGATTCACACGAAACTTGGTAGACATCATCTTTGGACCTTGCGTTTCACAAAACTTTTTCATTGGTATATAGACTCTACACCCGGTCCTGATTAGGAAAAAAAGTATGTTAGACTCTCTAGCACTCCTAGTGATCAAACATTATATCTCGGCTACGCTTTGACCTAATGCAACCAAATTTGATATATGGACTGAAGACTCGGTCGTGACTACGTAGAATATGTTAAACCAAAGTCCTTCTAAGGCAAGTCCCATCACTCGGCCGCCATATTGGACACGCCTCCGGGCAGCTATTTGGGCTTAACAAGACCAGACCCTCCAAAATGAATGGGGAAATATCCATAAGTACAGATTGGCTGGTCTATATGTATATGGTGTGAATCCTTGTTTAAATCTGAGTTGAACAGTGCCAAAATATACCAGACAGACGTTAAAACAAAGCTAAAAAGACGTTATTTAAAACGGCAAATTGCTTACTGCGCCTGCGCTGACAATCGTGGCATGGCTATCACTATAGTGACGGAGGGAGTAAACAAAAAGCTAACCGTCAGTCATACAGCGTTCAGTAACGCGATTGGCTATTTCTATCGTAAGGCAGGACTTCCAGTTTCTCAACTCCGCCATCTTTGCGTTACGAGCGGCCGTAGTGCATTTCAATGAGAGGACTTCTGAAGTGAATTGTCTCCTCCCATATAAGTGTCTCTGGTTAAACTCTCTAGCACTCCTGGTGGTCAAACATTATTACATCAATGCAACGGTTTGGCGTATCATCACCCAACTTGGTATATGGACTCAGGACCCTGTCCTAATAGCATTTGTCCACTGTGCAGGGTCTAGCGCCGCCAGTTGGTGATCACTGGATATGCATGCATATGCTTGCAATTTAGTGTCAAGAGGGGTGAAGTGTAACCTGGTCCTACGCAGATGGATGTTTCTCATCCATCTGGAATTTCGTCGATCGCCTAGCTGTTTTCTGCTATGACGGGGCGGGGGTTGTATTAAAAAAAAAAAAATCGAAACCTGATTGGAAAATTCTATGTGCCTGTCATGTACTACTTGCTACGTCATACCTGTTAACATCCCGCCCCACGATTGTGATTGGATCTATGGCATAGAGGCGGGCTCGAGTATGGGGTAAACGAAGACTTCGGACTCAACAAGAGTCTACCAGACCCTTGTGCGAGCTCACAAAGTTGAACGAAGATGCACGAAGCACGAAGGGTCTGTGTGATAACCAGGCTAGGTGAAGTGGGGGAAGGGGGAGAATTGGGGGGGAGGGGGGCAGGTTGCAAGTGGGAGGACGGGCTTTTGCTGCTTATATTTTTTATATTCTGTGACCACATTGCCTTGGCGGAGGTCTGCGCTCTTCGAGTGCTTTTCTAGTTGATGTATTTTGTGGTTAAAAACTGCCCAATGGACATTCCATAGTGGGTAGATCATAAGTAGGCTAGATCTAACCTCCGCCAAGGAGGTTATGTTTTCGGTCGTGTTGGTTTGTCTGTTTGTCTGCAGGATAACTCGAAGAGTACTGTACGGATTTGGATGAAATTTCCAGACAATGTGCATATTGGGACAAGCAAGAACTGATTAGATTTTGGTGGCGATCGGTGATCCAGAACATGATCTGGAAATTATATTGTGTCTGTGGCCACATTGCCATTACCTCACTCACGTCAGATGTAGCGCTATGCGCGTACATCTGATATTCAGCGATAGACGTAGTTATTTTCAGGAGCCAGAAATCCTTTGAATCCTAACTGGCAAACGGCTTGTCCATCAATTTAATTGACGTACACTTCAGCCAACCACATCGAAACCAACCGATGACACTGGTTACGTTTGTTGGATTGGTTGGATTCAAAACAGTTGCTTCTTCGCTACGTCACACCCTCTACAGCAGCCTACGGCCCTGATTGGTCCGGTTAGAGAATATTGGGCTTGAAATCTCTCTGATGGGCTTCAACATCAGATCGTTTGCGCGGAAGTGCGAAAGTTACGTACTATACGTAGCACATCATCTGACGTTGAGTGAGGTAAACATTGCCATGGCGGAGGTTTTGTTCTAGTTTTATCTATTATCTTCACTTTCAATTTCTTAGACTTTTTTTCCAGAGGTGTAAGTCTTACTTAAGTCTTACTCCTCTCTCTCTCTCTCTCTCTTTTTCTCTACTCTTTAAGTTGCAAATACAGATTTGCATTACCTCAATTTTTGAAAATAACAAATTTTGTCATTATACATATTTGTAAATTGTTTGTGTGTGCTGTTGTACCTGGCTCCATGCACTCTTTCCCACAAAGGATGTAATTTTTCAGCAGCTTAAAGCAAGCGTCAAAATAGCTGGGCTCTTGTTTTAAGACATCCAAAGATCTTTTCAGCAAGCGAGTAAAGAATTTTCTCCCCTTCACAGCAGGGAGAGCAGGAAAGTCCTCGTCCATCATACCCAGACCGCTCATAACTTCCAGTAGGGCCTCCAGTATCATCATCCCACTGACAGCTTAGCATCCACTGTAATATGTGCTTTCCTGCTGAATAGAAGAGGAATAAAAAGAGATTTGACAATACCAGAGTCTGAAAAAATATCCCAGATATGCCGATATCAAAGATTATACAGGACGAATCTCGCACAATTGCCTTTTGTGACTCTTGGGGCCCTATATGACGCATTGTCAAATGGGTGGATGACGGATAGCAAAATTCAGACTGTCCTTTTGTCACACACGTATCAAAAATGGTAATTGTTAAGAATTGATATGGAAATGTTGTTGGTCTGATAGGATCAACTTCCTGCATACTAAAATTGTTGGTGTTGTATTTAAATTTTGACATAAAACATTTATCCAATCATAAAAAATGTCATATGGTGTGACTGTCCACTATGCGTGTGATTTTCCTAATTAGAATGTATATCCATATAAAGTATAAATACTTTAAAATTTTATCAGGCAAATAAAATAAGTGGATGTTTTCTATAACCACAAAAAGTTTCGATGCCCATGCATAACGTCCAACTAAGTTCTAATCAAATATATTTTGTCCCTACAATGGACGTCATATGGTGTGACACTATATTTTATATTTTCAACAGGCATTAATTTGGACATCATTGCCATGACACGGACCCTGCTTAATCAGGAAGTTACAATAGCATGTCAGGAGTGATTGGCATGGTCAGGAGGTCAGGTCTGCCTTTTAGATTTTTATATAAAAAGCTCCATATCCGACATCATCAATTGTGGCCAAAAATTTGTGTCTTATGGTGTGACATCATTTGCAATAAAAATGGTTATTTTTCACAAATCTTCTTTATGAATTCTTAGAAAGCATTGCTGCCATGTGGTCAGTTGCATGCTAAATAATATCTAGCTGTATTTAGTTGTCTAATAAATTAGATAAACTGTCAAAATGTCATATGGAGTGACACTATGTCATATGGAGTGACATTGTTATTACATTGTTATTACATTTGGACATTGAAAATGTACAGTCACACTATATGACATTTCTGTCACACTCTATGACCAAACTGCATTTTTATATTGAAATTATGTAAAAACACGAATTCAATTTAAAAATCATATATGAAATATATGAAATGACATCTGCAAGAATCTCAAGAATTTTGAGCAACTTTTGACAAAGAATGTCAGAAATACGCTAAAATATCTGGTTAGAGTTCAGACCATTCTCTTCCTTGACATAATAACTTGTCAAATGTTAAGTTTTTATCCTAAATATTCACAAGCAAATGTTGCATATCAAAGCAAACATGATTAATAAGTACATTGACGTAAATTAAAGAAGAAAAAAATACCTAATTTTTATTTTATATCAAATTGTTTTAATGTCACACCATATGACAGTTTTAGGCACTACCTTGACAAATTCATATATAAATACTTATTTTAATTAAAAAATGTAAAAAATATTTACATATTGGTTACGTTTAGACTCACAGCCACACATATAAACACTTTTTAGGGATGATATTTGAAGTTTTTTAAAAATCCTTTTTTTAGGGCTTATTTGTCATCCACCCAAATGTCGTTTGACGTGTGGCGCATATAGTTTTGGGGGTGTGCCGCAGCAGAAAATGAACTTCACGCCGGCGCAAAGTTCAAAAAGGTTGGACTTAGGATGCCTAATTAATCATGGGTGTGTTGTGGGTGTAACGCAGACATAACCAATGACAGATCAATCTCTCATTGCCTTTAAGAACGCAGAGCATGAGGCGCCTGGTGAATTGCTACACATACCAGTGGATCTCCTCCTTGAGCACTTAAAGAAATTAAAATATTGAATATCTAGCAAGCTCACACGTCGGGTCTAGTAATAGTCAGAGCCATAATGGGTCTATTAATATTAAATTGATGTCTACAGGCTGCACAAGACACGAAGGAAGCTGATTTAGTCCTGATAAATATCTCGGAATATTAATTCGAAAGCGAAAGTAAACTTGATTCTCCATGTCCCGCTTCTTATATCCGTGCGCATTTTCTATTGCAGGCTAATAGATTGTGGTTAACCACATCTTCCTGGACATTATAATGATTTTCTGATCGTTATAATTATTGTTGTGGGCTTCATTGTTATGCTGAAACGAGGACTGCATTACCTATTGCGTTGTGCGCCCATAAAATAGCATTTCAGGAATGCGTGACTGACGAATGACCAGGTTTTTTCCAATCAGTGGCGGATCCTTTTCTGCATCTGTATAATAGCATCTGTTGCGCTTTGCGCCTAGCCACACCTTTGAGGACGCAAAGTCATTTGCTAATTAGACAACGCAAATTACTTGACAGAAAACCGAACCATGTACTCACACAAAATAGCAATGACAGCTTGTGCCACTCGCGAACGCGCATTGCGCTGTCTGCATGATAGGGCCCAGCATTTCAGGAATGCGTCACTGACGAATGATCAGGTTTGACGAATGACCAGGTTTTTCCTAGTCAGTGGCGGATCCTTTTCTGCATCTGTATAATAGCATCTGTTGTGCTTTGCTCCTAGCCACACCTTTGAGGACGCAAAGTCATTTGCTAATTAGACAACGCGAATTACTTGACGGAAAAACGAACCATGCGCTCACACAAAATAGCTTGCACTAGTCATGAACGCATAGACAATTGTGCCAGACATTTCACACATGGTTCTGAAGATCCCCAAATTTTGTGTTTCTCTGGTAAACAGAACACACATTCTATCTATTGTGCTCAAGCTCCCTCAAATATAAAATCTCTCTATTCAACTTAATGTAACAAAGCAAATAAACAGTTAAGTTTGTGTAAACCATCACTTTGAGATGCCTACAGAGACGATACACAGAATAACATCAACAACATAAGCAATTAATAGGCTAAATACTAAATTTACAGGGGTTACATACATCTATTACAACCTGAGGAAGAAGAGTTGGTGTGAATATAATTATGTGCATTTGCATTCACCTGTCTGATTCTTGCGTTTCTCAATCCATTCCAAATTTTCTATGAGAACCATTTGCTTTACCATTGTGTCCTCAATGCTCCAGTTCCAGAACTGTTGATCCAAATGGTTCTTAATGCACTGTGCAGGGACTTTCTTCTGTGTGGTACTGTCATAAGCTCCGTTTCCATTGACTGCTAAAGCGTGCCATGTCAAACCGCGCCGAGCTGGTACCACAGTACCTTTCGTTTCCCACTGGACAAAAAGTACAGTTCAAGGAAACTGGTTGCTATAGCAACAGTAGAGTAAACTATGGTAGCGCCACCAACGTGAAAAAAACGCTACAGTGAATGAAATAAATTTTTTGTTTCATCTTGGTAAGTGGCTGTTTGCCACATACAGCACCTTTATTTAGGGAGATGACATTATTTCCCCTGCCATCAATCCTGTCGTGCTAACACTGCTAGTTAACTGCTGAGCTAGCTGTTGGGCTTGTTTAGAATGTTAGCATTATGACGCTAGCAAGAATAACAACCACTCAAGTAACAGCAATAGCCACACGTCATAGTATAGTACCAGTTCAGCACGCTTGGTACCTCGACTGAAGGTGGTACCAGCTGGTACCAAAAATCGTACCGGTTCCATGGTACCAGTAGGCCTACCAGATGTTGCCAGTGGAAAAGCAAAATAAGCGATCCGAGCCGAACTGAACCGAGCTGGTACCATGCAATGGAAACGGGGCTAATGACTGAGGACTTTATCATCAACAATGTCAATCTGTATATAGTCTGGCAAGCCTTTCATCATTCCTGTTGTAGCCGTGCAATAGAGAACCAGCGTGTTTATTTCTGAAAGACAAAAGAAAAAAGTAGGAAAAAAGTTGCTTTTTATTTCTACACCAAAACATCTTGAAGCACCTTCTGTAAAGGATCGTATTACATTCTTATAATGACATTAGGACTGAAAATGTATTTTACAGTGTTTGTGTATGACTCTCTGAGTCATGAGGTGTGGAGAAAGCTTTTGTTTTCTGGTTAGTGTGATTTAAAATTCACATTTCCCTCATTAAAACCTTCTAGTAGTGTCTTGCTCTGTATGTCCAAATGAAGGCACCTGGAGAATCATTCTCACTCACATGACCTCAACTGATGTGATGAGCTCAGGTCATGTGTGCTTGGACACTGTTGCTTTGGTGCCTTTGTGCACTGCAGATTGGATTGAGGTCAGTGGTATTTTTTCATGTCTGTGTTTCCTGTTTTGTGTGGTGGGAGGTAGTCTGTCCCATTCCTGCCAGTTGATTTTTTGTTTCATTTCAGCAAACACTAGTTAATTTCTCATTTAAATCTCCACTGATGAAGCTCTAACAGTATGACAGTTTCATAATTACATTACACAACCTACCAACCTCAAAGTCTTCTTCTACTGGAGAGATTCAAGATTCAAGAGTTTATTTTTCACATGCATAGAATTACTGTTGTACAGCATGTGGTGAAATTGCATTATTTCAGAGGGGAAAAGAAAGACAGTGTAGAGTACTACAAGAAAGAAATAACTAAAATCAATAAAACAAAACACAAAATACATAGGCCTAGTAATGGCAGAGTAATGACAAACACTTCACATCAAATATATTTTTTCAATTGGTTAGTTCCAGACCCGCAGAGCATGTGAACATTTAAATACACACTTGTTAACTAGGTAAACACTTCAATATTTTACTTGTCAACTTGTAAAGTACAAAAAATGTTTACTAGCTGACTACTGTATGTCGAGTTCCCACTTGTTAACAGGTATGTCATTTGGCCAGCCATATACAGTATATCATTTACAAACTCTTGTCCACCAGGGGGCAGGCTTTAGAGTATATAATTTGCAAACGCGGCATCAGCGATACTTCCAAGCATTATTACTCCCATTTACCCTTGCTGAATTCTGTCTGTAGGAGGGACAGGACAGAATTTGGTACAATGGTGACCGAGTAGCAAACTTGCAAGTTATACAACCAAAGGTGAATTCAGTGTTCTTCATGGTTGCAAAGGTAATGAAACTGAAAGTGAGCTTTCAGCAATATTCAGTTAGCTTTTGTCAGCCTTTCACTAACAAGAGCACATACAGTAGTGTCACATATGTAGTTGGTTGAGCTAAAAATGAATCACTTGACAGATCTTATGGGCCATTATCTTCTAAATATAAAAGGTCCCGTTGGACAAGCTCATGGACTGCTGTAGATAGCGAGGAGAATGAAAGAATTTGGATCAACATAAACCAAACCCAAAAGAATTGTAATGTATTGAACAATGACATGCTGCAACTAACTCTTCTTTTATTATTGAGCTGGTTCCTACCTGCTGCAGAGTTCAAATCCTGCATCTCTAGTGATAATACTTGTGTTTATCTATGCTTTATAGGACTACTTTCTATCCAAGTTCATTTAGAGATGGACCAGAACAAACATGTTGAACAAAAAGGATCTCTCGTGAAATATTACTTGGAAATCAACCCCTGTTGTCCAAGCTAACCAAGTGCTTTAGGAAGGAAAAAGAATATATACAAATTTGATATAACATAGATTCATCATCGAGCAGTGAACTGGCAACTAACACTAACTGAATAGAGCATAACAACTTACTTTCAGTTTAATTTCACTATTTCACCATTCAGTGACCTTTTTTCATCAATTCTCCTTTTCTGGAACACTTGGTCTGAATGGTCCATGCACCCCAAAAGGTCTTTACTCTGTGTGGTACTCTCATAATGACTCACAACTTTATCATCAACTACATCATTTTGTATATAGCTGGCCACTCTATTATTCCTTGTGTGACTATGCAATATTGATACAGGGTGTGCACTTCTGGGAAAAAAAAAAAGAAAGAAAAAAAGAAAATAGAATATGGCTACTTTTATACAACAAGGGTCCAGTATTGCTCTTGGACTATGGACAGAGTTCCCCAGGGAATAGCCCATACTATCTATTCCCAATTCCCAGTGTTACCAGTAATTGCCATAGCATTATTGCTATGTATGTGTGTGTGTGTGCTGCTGGATGTCTACCAGCAGATGGCGACAGATGAGTGACAAATCACAAACTAAAAACATTTGACATAATAGACATCACTTATGACAACAAGACAACCTGAGGTAAAAAGCAGTCATGGTGTGAGCCTGTGACAGCAAACCACAGTTAGTATCAATTTCCTTCTTTTGTGTTTTTATCAACTTCAGCCCCCTTAGTTGATCATCTGACTTTGTAGTCATTCCTTTTTTCTGGACTTTCTCTTTCACTTCTGAATTATTATAATTGTTTATAATAACTCTATATTGGGAGTGGATGTTTTAGTCTTGGTGAGAAACAAATAAGTTACAGATACAGATTTCCATGTAGCATGATCGTGATCATGGTGCTCTTAGCTGGAGGTGCTCAAAGGTGGATTCAGTAAAGTGTACTAGTCAAACTCAGGAAAAACAGATTAAAGTTCATGGGAGGGAAGCAAAGGATTTTATGAAATGTAGCCATCAATAAATAAAATAACTTAAACAAGCAAAACAAAGATAGTCAAATAATGAATGAATGAAATAATGACACTAAGCAAGGTGACAATGATCATGTTTCCCCCTTCCATAAAGAGTGACATATATTGGTATTTCATATCATTAAAGGATAGCAGGCTTGTTCCACAGGGGTTACGCTTGAATTCACTCCGGAGCTATCCTTTAACATCAATCACCCTATATTTTCCAGGTTGACACTGCCAACAGATGTGGGTACATTGGAGTCAACATTCAGTCATAGGAGATTGAACAGAAATGTCAGAGCCACACACCCAAAAGTCCTTGCAGTATTCAATTAAACAGCAGTGAGACAAGTCAGAAAAGTCATTTGAGTTCAGATGCAGGGACTTGCTGATGGAGAGGGTGAAATATCGGTAATCTGGTCTTCTCTGTTAAGAGTACTGTATGTTGGAATGTTGTTGGTACTGTAAGAAATAATTACACTATTTATTAGGATAGCAATATCACAGAATCAATGAAAACAAAATGAGTTCTAAATTCAGATATTGATTAGGTAGAACCTATACAGTCATTGGGTAGAATATCTGGCTTTAGTGGAAAGTTGTTGTGAGTGTGACACTTGAGCCCCATTCACAGTGCAAGTGTGGCATAAGGGCTTTATACTGTAGCTGCTGAACTGTGAGTGTGGCCTTGTGTTTATTTTAAACGATAAAATGTCTCCCACTCAACACTACTGCTACCATCTCCTATTATTTACAAGGAAAAACTGCATCAAAATGTTTGACCTACTATACTAGTATTCACATAAAAATGAACCCCCTCATCCCACCCCGTAGCTCTAGCCTACAGTTTGAGTAGCACACGTTCTAACCTGTTAACATGAGCACTGAAATGAAAATGATAAGAATCTGTTGCTGTAATGCGTATGCACTGCTACGTCTACGTGCAATATCAACATCAATATCCATTCTTTGTGGAGGCATTAGTGGCAGAATAACAACCTACCGTGACATCATAGGTTCTGCAGAACCAGTGAAATCCAGTGTGTCATGTTGCTGTAAGAAAAAGTATATACAGGAAACAAAGGTTCTTAATAAACACACGTGTGTATGTATAATGTACCAGTTTGAATTGTGCCTCATGTTGAATCTATATCCCTGAATTGGTTTGAGAACAAACAATACACAAGTGATGCAGACTTCAAGGTGATAAATCAAACCAATGTCCCTGTATGGACACTGTCAGTGACACTAGAGCTCCTTTATATATGGATGTGTTAGTATTGCACCATTTAATGATCAAAGTCATCAGGTACTTTTCCTTGACCAAATGATAAAAGAGTAATACGGATAGAAGTCAAGATGTGATTTACCCTGTTTGAGAGACACCTAGAAGCAGCTTCTTGGGCTGTAAAACACACAACAGTGTTTATTCTAACACTGCTAATATACAAGTGTAATGAATAAAAATAATAATAAATAAATGGTTAGAATTACTGCTTCTATGGACTAGTCTCACCTTGTCTCCTGTATTGCCAGATGGCAAACCCAAACCCAAACACAATCCCCATCAAAATCACAATTGAAATAGCAATCCCAAACCAAGTCCGGGCATCTTGAGTACCTTCATAAAAATACAAAGAACACCAAATGTGATATTACTACTACTACAAAAACAGCAGATTTACAAGGCTCCCATACGGGCAAGTCAGGCAGAAGAATTGGAATATAGTACATCATAACAATAACCTACAAGCCTAAAATAAATAAATAAATAAATATATATAAAAATACATGTTTAGGCCTAAATGAAAATGGCTTGACTAAAATATTATGAACCACAAAAACTAAATGAACAATTGCAACGCATTTGCAAAGTACTTGTAAAGCTCTCTTACATTTTTCCTCTATCAGTGTCTTGGTGATGAGTCCACTCTTGTGTTGCACCTCACAGGTGTATGTGGCCTTACACCTGTCCTCAGGTGAGACTGTGAGCACAACTCTCTTCTGGAATGTTCCATCCCCATTAGGTAGAGTCTCTCCCACCTCCACATCATCCAGTATCTCCTCCCCGTCTCTCTTCCAGGTGATGTTCACTGCTTTAGGATAGAAACCTGTAGCATGGCACACCACTGAGGAGGAGGAGTTCTGGAATAGAGACACTACTGGGTGGACTGGAAGTGAAGAAGTGGGAAACGAATAGAGGAGACAGAAAAAAGAAACAGTTAGTTAGCACAGGTACCAACATGGGTATCAAGGACAGAAACCTTTAGCTGGCACATGTAAGCCTAAATAGTGAGATCATCAGGGAACATCAGGGGAAAAGGAGAACTGACTATTTTTAATCCCTGATAAACAGCACCGCTCTGTCATCAACATCACCAAACTTTGAATCATATTTATGCTATGCTATGATGGGCACTAGATTAGTAGGCTACTTAACATGTTTGCAATATAAAATCCTATTCAATATCCTTTGAAACATTAGGCCTATTCCCTCCTAATAAAAACATTTGATTTGAACAGTGACTGTGTTTACATGGATATTAGTAATCCAAATATTGATCATATCAAGTCAAGATATGATCAACTGGTGCTTGAGTACTACAACACTGCCTAGGTGCAAATTAAATTAAAGTACAGGTTTGCTCCAAGTGGCATTACGCCTAGTTTTCAGACCATTTATGATGAAATACAATGATAAAGATTGAAATTCTGACAAATGCTGCTGTTCCGAGAATTTTCGGTTGTTGATATGCTGTTGAACTACAAGCTGCTGAACAACAGGCAAGATCAGAGACATCGCTCTAAACTGTGTGCTGATTGGCTAAACTGTAGGGGAACCGAGCTAGGCGGTTTGGGTCAGACTACTGTACGAGCCAAAATCTTTGAGCGGAATTACTTAGGATGACGTTGCCAGGCTAATGATTATACACCATCCAAGTTAATATGGAGATGGACTAGAAGAGGAATTTGTTGTTTTAAAAAGATATCTCAAATACTGACATTTTTTTTGGTTTTTTAACTATTACAGATCAACAAGTGACATATTTTATCTCATGAAAAAAAAAGTTTGTTTACATGCTTTTGTACCTTTCTTCAGGCATTCTTTCAGGCGCGGAACATAATTCATCAGGTACCTCAGGCAAATTTCTTTACAGTTGGCCTTCATGTATGAGCCACAGTATTCTAAAGATGTGGTGAATTCCTTGGTTAAAGCTTTTCTGTTTTTCACAGCAGACTGAGGAGGATAGTTCTCTCCGTCATACCCACACCGCTCATGACTTGGTCCCTCTTCTCCCGTCTCGTCATCCCATGTGCAGTAATGTACCAGCTGCAATGTATGCACTCCTTCTGAACAGAAAAAAATAATATAGACATTTAAAGGTGCCTTAATGGATGTCATAAATCACACATCACACTCCAGACTTAGAAGGGCGGTATTTTCAGCATATGACAGATCATAACACCACCCACCCCCTTCATCCATACGTCATGCTCCTGTAGCCGGTGGCGGTCCGCACCACACACGGGTCTCGAACCCGCCACCCCGCAAGCTACAAACTCCCGGCGTGGGAGTGGAACGCTCTAACCAACTGAGCTAAAAGCCCGAGCTTCTAACTCAGCGTGATTGAAGCGCCCATGGAATTGGGTGATGAGGATTTACACACTACCACCGAGCTAGCCACGCTAGCTGGCCTCCGTTACACTACTAACATCAGGACGCAGGTACAGGATATTTCAATGAAAACTGGCTCGCTATGGGAAAAGCTTTGTTCTGCCTATAGCAGCCCTGAATACATGTTGTTGTTGTTGTTGTTGTTGTTGTTGAACTGAAACTATATTAGTCCTATGCCAGGGCTTGACTTGTTATAAATGTGGATATATAAATGTTGCACGTGGTTATGTGTACGGGCACAACAAGCTTGGTTTTGTAAGACCTCGTGCATAAGTGTCCTTTGACCCAGTCTCACTTTGAGTTTCATATTGATATTCCCTCCATTTGTAATGTAAACCTGCCAGTTCCATGGATTCTCTGTGGTTTCACAAAGGTTACTAGTCATCAGAAGTTTGTAATTGTCATGCTTAAAGGGGAAGTTCGGGTTTTAGCATGTTTAGCCCCTTATCTGGAGTGTCTAGGATGAAATAGAATCATCCAAATTTTGACAATGGGTCCTGTCTCGGATATTTGGCTCATTTAGAATCCTGTGTTCTTCATAACAGCTTGCTATGTGCATGTCCGATAATGTCCTTAAAACCAAACATGTGCTGCTCACTGTGTGCCTAATGGTGTCTGTTGACATTCAAAAAAAAAACAAAAAAAACATTGTAGCGAAATACAGTTTCGGTCACATTTTACATGGCGTTTTGAATATTCTGGAACCATTTTTGGCATAGTAATACCAACTACACCAACAAAAAGGCAAATGTATCTCTGTATTTCGCTGTAATTCGCGGAGTGAATTCAAGCATAGCCCTGTTGAAAGAGCTTGCTAAATGTGCTAGTTAGCGAATGGAACAAAATAATTTGGTGCACAGACCGAACGTGAACGCAGAAGCGAACAGGCACTTTACACTGAATCAATGGGACCTGACTGTTGGAAACCGAAAGTAAGATCTGAGGTTACATTGACTCAATGTTAAGTGTTTCGCGTTCGTGTTGGGTCTATGCTGTTTGAAATTCTTTCATTTCATGCGAAATATATTGCTGTTAGAAGGCTCGTGCAGCAGGACTATGCTTAAACTTGCTCCAGTATATTGCTTTAATATACACAAATCTTTGAGTTATACACACTTACCAGTTTGATTTTTGGGCACAATCTGTTTAAAATCTTTTCTGAGACCCTCTTCCCTTGACCTTATGTCACCAATGCTCCAGTTCCAGAACTCTTCGTCCGAATTCATGCACTTCAATAGGTCTTTACTCTGTGTGGCACTGTCATAATGACTCACAAATTTATCATCAACTACACAAGTATGTGTATAGCTTGGCAAGCCTTCTATTCCTTGTGTGACTGTGCAAAATTGATACAGGGTGCGCTTTTCTGAAAGAAAGAAAAAAATCTATATGAAAATAGAGTAATAGGCTACTCTTATCCAACAAGGGTCCAGTATTGCTCTTGGACTATGGACAGAGTTACAGTCCCCAGGGAACAGCCCATACTCTCTATATTACTGGGCTAAAGAAAGCCTGAAGAACGGTCATTTCTTTTCAAATGTTCACCAATACAGCAGACAATATAGCCTGGCATGCCATCTCTGTACAGAACATTTTCTGTACTTGAGTCTGGAAGGGCTGGATTGGGTAGAGGGCGGGCGCAGCCGCTGTCTGTCAAGTCGCCTCTGCACGCGATTAGCCTAGAAATCTAGATGCCCCTAGCTAGCCTAGTGTTAGCTCGTTAATATATATTTTTTTTTAGCTTGCTAATAACTTGTAGTATCGTCATTGCCTGATCTAATATTAAGTTCATCTGCAACAAAAAAGAACAGTAACAACTTACTCCTTAGGCTTGAAATTATGACAACCAGTTGGGGAATATCAGGGATACATCCAAAAAAAACTCCATTACTCCATAAAACGATAGCGACTCAGTTTATTAGTACCATTCCACAAATTTTGAACTTGCTTCAGCGTAACAAAAAGACGGAGATC
The DNA here is from genome assembly GCA_027497455.2 of Sardinella longiceps. Lineage (NCBI taxonomy): Eukaryota > Metazoa > Chordata > Actinopteri > Clupeiformes > Clupeidae > Sardinella > Sardinella longiceps. Next base: position 104,837 of record JAODXP020008490.1, on the reverse strand, counting down.
TGGACGCCTTCTTCTCTGCCGAGCACCAGAACTTGTGAAATAGGCCTTTGGTGTTACAAATAAGATTTAACTAGAAAAGCGCTCAGGGAGCGCAGACCTCCGCCAAGACAATGTGGTCACAGATGGTGTTCTGGGTCACCGATCGCCACCAAAATCGAATCAGTTCTTCCTTGTCCCAATACACATGTCCAAAAATTTCATCCAAATCCGTGCAGTACTTTTTGAGTTATGTTGTACACAGACAGACACACAGACACACAGACGGACACACACATGCCGGCGAAAACATAACCTCCTTGGCGGAGGTAATTAAAAAAAAGATTAAATTGTTACATTGTAGAATCTAGACATTGAAAAGACAGTCAAGTGATTTTCAACAGTGTAGCTGAACTTTAATAAAGCCAATGTACCACCAGCATCATTGTTTAAAACTGATCAGATCAACTTTAACTGGGGAAAACATGTAAGTTACCACAATCACACAGTTAGTTTGATCTTGGTCTTACTGCAGATTTGAAATATATATACTGTATATGACCTCAATGTCAAAAACACTTAGCAATTCATTCTGTTACAGGAAATCAATTAAATCTTTGCACAGACAAATAAATGACCATACATTGTCATTATCCCCTGCAAGAAAATCTAGCCAAAAAAGAAACTGGTACGGTAGATGATTTTAGCTGATTTAAGTCAATCTAGGCAACGTATCAGGCAAGTAAAAACACATCTTAAGGTGGACAACCAAGCAGCTCCAGCTAAAGATAATTGTGCCAGCATGGCCTAGCCTGTCAACGTTGCTGGAAAAGGCATATTATGCTGTTGTATGGAAATGGCAGGCATAAAAAAAAAAAATCTAGAATGGACATCATAAGATGGTCAGACCAGCTAAACCATCAAAGTGCATTCAAAACACACTTTAAGCAGACAAAAAATAAACTAGCTGATGGAATAAGTTTAAATGATATCCCTCAAACTCACCCGTTGAGATAAAAGACAAGAGAAAAAAAGGCCAGAATAACAATTTGCCATATCATCATGTTCACTTTAAGGGCCATTTCTTGCTCCTTGACAGCTGCTAAAAGGCTGAACTCTCAAAAGGGTTTGGACTTTACCCAGTGAAAATGGGAAGTTTCACGCTGCAGTTTGCGGTGGTGCTGAACTTGTGAGACAGTGCTGATGTCGGCTTAACAACAAACCTAGTCCTTAAACCACAAACATGTTGAAAATGCACATTTCCTCATGTTTCTGACCATCACTAATAGAGTCCTAATGCGCCACCACTCAATTTTGTATCCCTTTCCTGCCGGTAAGTAGCCTAGAACTCTAGACGCACTCTAGCGGTAGCAAATTGAATTTGCTCAGCGAGTACGTCTAGGGACGAGCCATAGGTCAGACCTTGATTGTGTCTGAGCTGTTTCTGAGCTGTTTACGCTCTAGGTTGTATTCAGACATCATGGTGTTTACCCAATCACAGCGGTATATCTGGAAAGGGAGTTATTGGGCAGGCTTAACATTGTTAGAATCTCGTGTATCATCACCATAAGAGGCACGGAGAAGTTCGCAAAGGGGCTCATTTTACTCCGGAACATGTCATTTATCAATTCCAGTGAGTTCTAGGCAATGTATATAAAAGCACAATGAATAGGAAACGTTGAAATTTGACCTAAATGTTGCAAGTGGGGACTTTTTGTTACAACATGAAACTCACTGAGTGGTCAGTAATGTTCACTGATACATTGCCATAAAAATCTGGTGTCCAACAGGGTTTTTGACCATTCATTTTCAGCTGTCAACCTATTTCTCTGATACCTCACAGCCATTTGTAAATTTTAAGCATTTTATCCTGATAGAAGTCGCACAACAAGATGATTGTTGTGTCAGCATATCAGTGAATATTACTGGACACTCGTTGAGTTTTACGTCATTACAAATAAGTGAGTTTAATGTGTGTTAGGATAAGTTGCACGACTGCACCTATAGCATATTAAAGCGTAGCTCTGGAGTAAGTTTAAGCATAGCCCTGTTGCACGAGCCTTCAAACAGCAGTAGATTTTGCATGGACTGAACGCAAAAACAATGGTGAACAAGCACTTCACATTGAGTCACCGGTACCTCAGATCTCACTTTCAGTTTCCGTTGATTCAGTGTAAAGTGCTTGTTTTCTTCTGTGTCCCTGTTCAGTCAATGCTGTTCCAAGTTATTTTGTTCCACTTGCTAACTAGTGCATTTAGTAGGCTCGTTCAACAGGGCTGTGCTTGAAATCTCTCCAGGGCATCCCTTTAGTGTACAACAGTGTGGAAATGAAAGCACATGACCACAACTGATCTGATGAGCACAGTACATATGTTTGGGAATTGTTTCCATTTGTGCGCACACTCTAAAAAGTAATTGGCTGCCTCTTAAATATCACAATAACAAAAGATTCATTACATCAATAACATTGAGTAACGTTATGCAAAGTATTTTTTCAATAGATGTACTTTTGTAATCTTGTTAAAATCCATGCATGATTATATTTGTAATATACCCTTCATATTTTCAGCAATCCCCAACTGCATATTTTGGTAACACTTTGCGGTAAGGGTACATGATTCATCATGAATTCATGCATGAAATCATTCATGATAAATTCATGATTCATGCATTACTTCATCTCTGAAAGTCTAATGAGTTATCAGGAATTAACATGAATTCATTGTTTGTCATTAATGACATCCTGTTGAAATAGCACATGATCTTAAGTATTAGTTACTCTGGGTACATCATCATGAGTCATGATTAATTAGCATGAGTCATGATTATTAGCATGATCATGATGAATTCATCATGTTTGTGCCCCCTCAACTAAAGTGTTGACATGGTTAAATTGGTAAAATTTAGTTGACGTATGGGATAGATATGAGGAACTAGGCCAAAGTAGGCTAAATAAGTACTTTTATTATATCAAATTATATCAAATTCTTTTGAACAAAAACATCATGATCATGTGTAATTAGTCATGACTCATGATGATGTACCCAGAGTAATTAATGCTTAAGATCATCTGCTATTTCAGCAGGAGGTCATTAATGATAAACAATGAATTCATGCTACTACCTGATGAGTCATTAGATATTCAGAGATGAAGTAATGCATGAATCAGGAATGAAATCATGCATGAATTCATGATAATTCATGTACCCTTACCGCAAAGTGTTACCCATATTTTAAGTAAACATATACTTAAAACAATCAGTTCCAAAAACTGTGATATTCACCTATTCAAATTAATTTTTCCCAATTCCACAAAGACTGAGAAAATTAAGTAAATAAAACTAATGTCAAATCTAGTTTTTAATTGGTCATGCAGAGAGTGAGTTGCCTCTAAGCATTATGGATAGGTTAAATATCAACTTGAAATATTAATTTATCTTTTTGTCTGTTCAATGTGGCTTCTCAAATGTAGACAAGATTGACAATGTATGCCAAATTCAATCTTCAGATACAGCTAAAGTCATTTGTTGATTCTCAGGGTATGGTAAGGATAATTGAGAAGCCTGTTCTCAAATGTGAAGGTGAATTTGGAGTCATAATATTACTTTCTTTAGAGCTCAATGAGAAGTTGACTGCTCAGGTGTCACAGCAAGTTGGGCATTCTGTGCTCACTTCAGTTGTGCACTTGTGTCTCCCTTCACTTGAAAGGGAAGCTACAAATAAACTGATCTTGTGAGGTTAGTTTATTATGAATTCTGGTGGATAGCGTGAACTAACAATATAATATGGAATATGACTCATTACAATGAAGATGAGTGATGTGAATGAATGACATTCCAAATTAGAGAAAGCCTCTATTTTGTTTGCAATCCAGACTAGGATGTTTGGGATAGTCATCTCTTTGATGGTTTGTGAAATCATCAATATCGATACATTTTCATACATACATTGATACCTTGATACAACTGCAAGTAACACAATGACTGTAACATGTATAGCCTTTAAACATTTTTCAGATGTTCGACTGTGGCATTCTGGGACATCCAGTACCTTGCAGTCAAATTGACATCAAATGTCCAAGGCTTTTTTTCGAGTAAGATTGTTCATGAATATCAAGGAGAGTGACTTCATGATATTGATTTCTTCGACTCATTTTCATCTGATTTGAGTCTACTCAATATTTTTCAGTGTAATATTGTTGCACCAAAAAATTTGAGTAATCCTATTGTTAGACTTTTTACAGTGCAGCTGCTAGGGTTGAGGCCAGATGAATGTTTCCTGTTCTGTGCGGTTGCTGTCCTGTGACATTTAAAGTTGTTGTTTTAAATCAGCAAACGCTAGTTTCATTTCTCATTTAAATCTCCACTGATGAAGGACTAACAGTATGGCAGATTCATAATTACATTACACAACCTCCCAACCTCAATGTCTTCTTCTCCTGAAAAGAGTTTATTTGTCACATGCATAGAATTACTGTTGTAAAGCATATAGTGAAATTGCAGTAATTCAGAGGAAGACAGTGTAGACTAGAGCTGTGTAGACTAGGCTATATGAAATGAGTGCGTAAAATAAATAAATGAAACAAAGTTATTAAAATACATGTAGGCCTAGTAATGGCAAATAATAGGCCTAGTAATGGCAAAAAAAAAGTCCATTTAAAGGGTAATTCTTGTCAAATTTCAACAAGGGCTCTATTGCTCAAGCTACTTGAGATTAGCCAATACTGAAGACGCAAGACATTTTGGTCCAACCATATAGGTTTCCTTGAACAGAGAATAAGCCCTGACAGTTAACCTAATGGGGCAAGTTTTCAAAACTGTTTACAGCATTCAAACATGCTCGAAATATCACCCCAAAAGTTATGTGTTGTGTATATCTACAAATGGCTGGAAAAGTGGTTAAAACTGTGCTTATGCAAGCAGCCCAATATTGTTTGTTTACAAAACGGTTTTGTAAACATTGTAAAAAAAAACACAATTTTAACAATTTTGCTAGACATTTGTAGTCATAAACACTACAGAGGTGTGTTGTAATGTGTCTGATGATGTTACATAGCTTTTGGGGTGACATTTGGTGCATGTTTAGATGCCGAAAACAGTTTTGAAAACTTGCCCCATTGGGTTAATTGTCAGGCAGGAGCGGTTTCTGGCATGGGCAATATGGGCGGTCGGCCAGGGCGCCATCACGGGCACTCCGAAGTTTTTTTTTTAAGTATTATTACGCACGCGAGCGCCGAAAATTACAATCGCGGGTGATCCGGTTTTGCTTCATTGTCTTTTGGAAGCTTTGGTACTGGTATATCTCCTCCTAAAATTAAAGTATTTGGTATCAAATTAAAGCAGACGCATGCATTGGTGCCACTTGTAATGTACTTGCTTGAGAATGAGGGCGTTCAATTTCAGTGTAAAGATCGACCCCCATTTTAAAATATCTATCTGGTGTTATAAACTTGGCTGATGGAGTTCCATCTAATAACCAAGAGCCAAAAAATAAAACTAAACCAAAACAATCACTACACATTATGATATAGACCTATAATTTGAACAGAAGAGTTTTCTATCACCAAATCCAAAGGTTTGCTGAAAATGAACACCCCAAATCCCTTAAGGTTTGCCTGCTTTCAGACTTAAGTGCTGAAGTCTCACACACAAGAAAGGGGAGGGGTTTGGGGTTCAGATCTTCTCCTTTGCTGTAGAAGCTAGACATGCATATAGTAGAGTAGCTAATAGCTACCATAAGTACCATAAGAGTTTTGCAAAAAATAGAAAAAAATGGAAATTAGCAGCAATGGCTATTTAACTTTTTGTTATTTTTATCCTCTTGTTCTAGGCCATGATAATACGATGAGGTGTGCTGCGTCATTATTATTATTATTATTATTATTATTATTATTATTATTATTATTATTATTAATAATAATTATAATAATATTAATTATTAATATTATGTTGTTTTTTTTTTTTGGGGGGGGGGGGGGGGCGCCAGATAAGGTGTAACACTAACTAACACTTACTTTCAGTTTCATTTCACTATTTCACCATTCAGTCTGCATTAGTAATAATCAGTTTGTTATTCAGCCTATGTGTGGCATGAAATCTTGTTTTTTTCTTACAGACAGCATTCAGGTACTTGGAATAACAGGGCTATTGACTAATCCACAAGATTTAACAAGGTTACTCATGGATCTGCGCCTGTTGAGGAGACTGAAGTCACAAGTGTATAAAAGGAGAAAGCACATGATTTACACGAGATCTGTCCAAAGTACAAGCTTTGCTACTGCACACTCTACAGATAGCTGTACTGTCTCTAAGGTAAAATAAGATAAGATAGTGCTTTATTCTTCCTGTCAGAAATTCAAAGAAATTCTATTCTCTCTGTTTGTTGTCTGTAGAGAGAGAAGACGGGGGATTATATTCTGTTGTTAACAGACCTCTCAAAGTTACAATATATTACCAAACTGGAGTACTGAATGCGGAGACTAAGACACCAAGCTCAAGTGTGTAAGTACACTGTGCTCATTCAAGTCTGACATTGTAACTTTTCTGATATTATAATAACATCACTTTTATTGTGTGAAAGAACCATAGAGGAAAAAATTGTGTATTTGTGTATATTACAGTACCTTAAAAAGATAGTCTATATTGACCTTTCGGTGCCAGATACACAACTATATCTGTGCTTTAAGAATTGAATAATTGTATTTCATGTAGTTAATGTTGTGCTGTATGTGTTCTACTTTTGCCCCTCTGTTAATTAACCAGTAGGAAGGTGCTGTTTCTGATATGAGTTAGTTTTTTAGAGCACTGACCTCTATAACCCTATGTGTGTGTGTGTGGTTGTGGGGGGGGTGGGGGGGGGGGTACTGGGGGTTTGGCCCAGGTATCCATTTCCCAAAAGCATGGTTGCAGGAAAACTGCATTGCGACCAACATAGTTGCCAACTTGGCTAACTTAGGGCACCAAAAGGGCTAGGACCTCCTCTGCCAGTGGGAGTGCAGCTTAGATGACCTACTGTATGATATTATCTGTCTCTTGTTAATACTTAGTAACCAATCAGTGATCCAGTCTCTGTGTTTTCTTTCACGCTTCAGTAGCAGATGGTTCAAAGTGCTGAGAAATGGCGTCACACAAGTGGAAGATTCAGTGGATTATTCCTCTGTGTGCTATTGCATGTGAGTAATGTATCAAAAGTTTATTTAACATTGTTCACCTTGAATTATTGGGATAATTACATTAAATATAGCAGATTATGATAATTCAATACATGTTGGATTTTAGTCATTTTTTGAGGGGGAATTGGGCTAAACTAACTGTGTGTGTGTGTGTGTGTGTGTGTGTGTGTGTGTGTGTGTGTGTGTGAGAGAGAGAGAGAGAGAGAGAGAGAGAGAGTGTTGCTATGATGTACTCACTTGTGTGTTTGTGTTTATCCCATATAGCTGCTGTGTCTCCAGACCCTGAGCTCTTCTCCCTAACTGGTTCTGAAGGTCCAGTCTCAGCTCCAGAAGGTTCTTCTGTCACTCTGCCCTGTGGACTCTCTCCTTCCTCTAGTGCCGTACCTCTGCAGGTGAGATGGCACCGACCCAATGAGTTTAACATCCCGGTTCTGCGGTATGAGAAGCAGCAGGTCCAAGAGGAACCTGCAGACCCTCGGTACCGGGGCAGGGTGTCTCTGGTGGGGGATCTGGAAAAGGGGAACGTGTCCCTCAGACTGGAGAACATCACTCTGGAGGACCGGGGGGAGTATGTGTGCTACGCTAAGAGCACCAAATGGTACAATGACGTCAGTATCAGACTCGTAGTGAAAGGTGAGCAGGTATTGCTATAATACCGGTAGCTGTTAGGACTGCAAACAACAAACATACATAGGCCTAGTACTGTATGTCAAACAAAATATTGAATTTCTGACGGTAGTATTGTACTTAGGCCGGTATTCTCTCAAGTGCTTAAGTCCAAAAAAGTGCTCATAGCTCCATGTGTTTCAGCCTGAACTAAGCACCCTTTTGGACTTATGCACCTGGGAGAATTCCGGCCTTTGGATATGTGAGAGTATCTGTGATATATTTTACAACAAAATGTTTGTCTTGTTCTCTCTTTGTATCACATGCACAGTCTTAGGAGATATTCCAGTCGTCTCATCCACTGATGGAGAAGGACAACAGTTGTTGAATGTTACCTGTGAGTCCGACGGTTGGTACCCAGAGCCGACCCTCACCTGGAGAGACAGAAAAGGAACAGAGATCCATCAGAATTATACTAACACTGACTTCTTCACAGGTAAACACTGTCTGACTGCAACGAGACGTTTCTGATAGGTAGCCCTTATTCAATACCATATACATGCATTTGTATTTATTCGTCTACAGGCTGTGTTATATTGGCATCTCGTAATTTGATATACCATAACAATGTAGTTTGACAGTGTGCGTGTGTGTGCACGTTTTCTGTTTCTCATGCAGTAAACTGTGCCTTTGTGTGTGTGTGTGTGTGTGTGTGTGTGTGTGTGTGTGTGTGTGTGTGTGTGTGTGTGTGTGTGTGTGTGTGTGTGTGTGTGTGTTCTGGTTCCTCCTGCAGATGCTGCTGGTCTGGTGTCAGTGAGCTCCTGGTTGCTCTACAGTCCCTCTGAGTCTGAGTGGCTCTCCTGCTCTGTGGGTCTGTCTGATCAGGAGAGGAGAGAGAGCAGGGTGGCACTACGCAACACTGGCACACACACACCAACACTCACACACAGTCAAGGTTTTTATTCACCTCTTTTACACTTTTGTCACTGAAGATTTACATGAAAATGATTGGATTATCTGTACTGATACTGATGATGAGTGTGATGTTTTTTGCCATAGGAAATTGGAAAGACCCACTGATTGTTGTGTTATTCTTGATATTATTTGGTCTGGTCATATGGTTTGCTGTGCAACATAGAGAAGGTGAGGAGATTCTACTACACTATGTTCAGTTTTTAGACCATTTAAATATAAAAACAGCTCATCTAAAAACATTTCCCTCTTGTGTTCAGATGTTGTCAGAATATTCTCTCCTCAGAAGAATCAAAAAGGTATCTTGCTGCTTTTCATTGTATAAGAGGACAAAAAGGAATGGATTAACAAATAATTTAATGTGAATAGGAACCTAACCTTAGCCTGGCGAATGCCAAACTAAAATCACAAGTGATATTTAGTCTGGGGACCTACCTATTGCATTTCTCGTAGCATCATTTACAATTGTCCATAGCCGTTTATTGGGCGCTACGAATGTCTATCATAGCATCTGTACATACCTCGGAGCCAATACCAGAGCCACCACGTGACGTAAAATGCAATCGAGGGCCGTACAAATCCCTTTTTGTTCTGCGATTGGATACCGAAACCAGGCGAGAAAAACAGCCATGGTCACCATGCTCCTCTGCAGAGTGAAATGAAATAAGCGTGCAAAGGAGCATGGGAATTCCCAGGCTAACCTAACCTCTAAATGTTGATAAAATGGTTTTAATATTTTTTGTACTAAGTGCATAGATGTAGTAACGGCTAAATACAAGTGAACAGTTTAACCACCTCTAAAATATTGGGAATATTTTGCACCTCTTGAGTAGAAACGAATAGCCAAATCCCACTGCACTTAAAATTGAATACCACAGGAATGATTTTCCATCATGAACCATGTTCCATATCTGATTTTAAATATTTATCTGATTCTGCATGTTGTGTGCCGCAGTGATTATAAATTTCATTTCCTATTGATTTTCACTTTACTACTGCACTATAGAATTTACTAGTGAGCTGTACATAATCATTTACATTTTGAACAGACAGACGTGAACACGCAGCAGATTCAGGCACCTGTAAAAATCTAAAGCAGTCCAAAACATCTGAAGTAGCAAGTAAGTCTGGCATGAAATGCAAGTGGACACTTGTATAACCAATTTGATACTGGAAAGTCACAGTTCAACAGTGACAGTCACCAGCAGTAGTGGCAGCTAGATTTGAGCCCACATCTTGGGCTGGCATGCTAACTATGCTTCATTACACTGTTTGGCTGTTCTGAACCAAACAATCTTTGTGCTTTTATTCTGCTCTTCCCATTGACACTAAATGCCTACTCTCTTTGTCTCTTACAGATGAACTGACACCTCTCAATGGCAAGTATACTAGACAGTGGTTTGGATATTTGTAGTACAACCTCTAAAACAAAACACTGACCAATTAAATCAGTCAGGATCTTCCTTTATTTCCAAAGCAGGTCCCAATGCAAAAGCTGCTACCATGGACAATGCTGAAACAAACACACTGACCAACAACACTGCAGTAGCTGGTATGGTATACAGTGTTACTGGTTTTGTTTAAAGAGTAGAGGTGCACATACACTGTAGTCTTACCTGTGCATGCATTTTTCCTTCAATGCATATTAAATGACTGCAATAACATACATTTGATCACATAACAATGTTAGATTATATTGAAATTGGGTTGTTTAATATGCACTTAACTAATGTAGCTCTTGTAAAATCTTTGCAAGCTGGTACTACTTCAAATGTTTCTGAAATGTCCTAGCCGCCTCTGCACAACAGAAGGAGACTACAGACAGCATGAGCTTCACAGATGATGTTGTAATCAGAATATCAGGTAAATATAGGCTGTGCCATAAATCCATACTGAATAATAAGACAGTGACCATTTAACTGAAAATGTATCATTGACTTAAGTTTTTCCTCCCATAGATGTGGAACAGGCAAAGAAATATTATGGTAATGCAAGTAATCTTACAACAATGTATAATAGGGCCTACACTTGAAATGACTTGTGGCATGTGAATACAGTCCTGATTTCCCACTTTCCTTTCCTAGTGAATCTGACTCTGGATATGAACACGGTGCCTCCTTTTCTCAAAACACAAGACAACAGAACCTCAATCCTCTGTCCTGATCCGAAGAAAGTGTTGGGCACAGAGGCAGAGTTCCCTCATGCTCTATGTGACACACCTTTCTTCTCAGGGAAGCATTACTGGGAGGTGGAAGTGGGTTATAGTGGCATTTTGGGGAGACATCATGACAGGCAGTCGTGGTATGTGGGGGTGTGCAGTGCCAAAGCAGATCACACACACAGAGTCTCTTTAACCCCACAGAACGGATTCTGGGTTCTCCACTATGAGAAAGGAACCGGACTGTTTACCAACACAGAACCTCCTACTTCAGTGCCTGTGAAAGAGCTATTCCAGGTCATAGGGGTGTTTCTAGACTGTGATGAACAAACTCTCACTTTTTACAATGTTGACAAGAAAACATTTCTATGCTGTTTATATATAACAACAAACAAACCACTGATTCCTCTGATCAGCCCAGGAGTCAGAGACAAGGAGCCTATTAAGTTATGGCAAATACTACAATCTGAAGGCAAATATGCACAACTAAGAGATTAAAGGACTAATGAAGGCCATAGGAATTGGTAAAAGTAAATTTTGTGGCATTGTATGCGCATGAGTGTGTGGTATCCTATTGAGGTTTGGTGACAAAGGGTCAATTGTCTAAGGAGCATATGTGGAATGGAAAAATTCACTTTTTTTTTGTGATCAACAATTTTTATTGAGCAGAAATGATAAATATCTGAAGGATCAATCAAAAGAAAACTATATTCAACAGGGAAAGTGAGCTCATAATATAAAAACAAAAACAAGCAATGTAAAATTACAGACAGTAAAGTCAAATGTACACTAAAAAATAAAAATCTAATTCAAAATCAAAGTACAGACATTTTTTCAGAGATTTCCTCTATTACAATGGTCCAAGAGGTAATGGTGTGAGGTTTGGCTTTATTTGTTCTTGCTGTGGAGTGTTCGGTAACGCTTTCATTTACAGCCAGTGAAGTACTGGGTAATTATTAGGTAAGAATGGTGTAACAGAAAAGTATCAAGGGATAAATTACTGAGTACTTACAGCGTAAGTTTGCTGGAATAACACACGTTCACGCTTTATTTTATAGCCCGTGAAGTACTGGGTAAGTACAAGTAAGAACAATGTAACAAAACAGGACTTAACATGTAATATTGCCATAATTACAAAATAAGTGTGGGGTAGCCTGGATGCAGAAGTGTATAGGAAAGCCAGGGTTGGGTCAACTTGCACACACTTTATTTTACAGCTGAGCCCACGCATTCAATATTAGGGTATAGTTACAAGTAGTTTTGAGGTATTTAGGTAATTCCACGGTACTTATTCTTTACTTTTCAGTAGGGTAGCCTACCCAAGTGGTGTCACATGCATAGGCAGAGAGGCAACAGTTTGACAAAGATGGCATTTATTATTTACAAATGAAACAAATTATTCCCTCACATGAAATGGAAGGTCGAAGCGAAGCGAAGAGGCTCACAACAGCCTCCTTACTGTGCTGAGCTACCGACATGACAGAAAATAATTCTGTTCATCAACAACAGCAAGGGAAGGCTGTCACAGCGATGTCAAACAAACCAGAGATCTGAAAGTCAACAGTGAACCGTCACGAGTGTCTGAAGATGCGCGGATAAACCCGTGAGGCAGGCGGATTTGGATAGAACTTTTTAAAAGTATTGCTGTTGTGGGTGGGCCAGGTCAAAATGTGAAAACTCACTTAGCAATTTTCATATTTATCAAGTAGATTTTGATAAAATTGTCTATGACATTTTGCATAGTGAAATCTGTAAATGTAGACCTAAATCAAATGTAACATACAAGGCTGTTTCAAATGCAGGGATCACTCATTGTGCACAGCTTCCAGTCGGCATTAGCTGAGCATTGTAAAATATATTCAGAAATATTAAAAAAGAGACTCCATCTTACATTTTACTCACTATTATCCTATATCAATTTCTTTTTTAGATACATTTTGGGGCTTTTTGCCTTTAATCAGACAGGATAGTGGAGGGATGACAGGAAATGAGTGGGAGAGAGAGATGGGGTGGGATCAGGAAATTACCTCGGGTCGGAATCGACCCGGGTCCCCGGAGTAATGGTCTGACACTCTAGCCACTGAGCCACGGCGCCCCCACTATTATCCTATATATAAAAGTGAGTTTTAAATTATAACATGTATTTTTACGGCATCACGGGACTCCCAAAGTTTTTTATAATCTATATATATAATTTATAATAATTTTTAAAATCGCGGGTGATCCAGTTTTGCTTCAATGTCCTTCGGAGGCTTTAGTATGGGTATATCTGCACCTACAATGGAGGTATTTGGTATCAAATTAAACTGGACAACCAGATGCATGTATTGGTACCCCTTGTAATGTTCTTGAATGAGAATAAATCAATTTCAGTGTAAAGATGTCCCCATTTTGTTGAGGGAAATATCTTTATCTGGTGTTATAAACATGGCTTAGCTGCTGGAGTTCCATCTAATGCTCTGCTCAGCATGCAGTTAAAGACAAGACAATAAAAGAAGTTGAAAGAAGTTCATTCAAATTTGATGGAGCTCTCGTAGATCTGATGTTAAGTTCGTTACATTTGTTAGATCTGATGTTACATGTTTCCAAAACCAGTAAATGGCATCTTTGTCCAACCACTGCCGCTGCCTATGCACGTCACACTACTTGGGTAGGCTACCCTACTGAAAAGTAAAGAATATGCACTGTGGAATTACCAAAGTACCCCAAAACTACTTGAATGTGCGGGCTGTAAAATAAAGTGTATCCAAGTTGATCCAACCCTGGATTTCTTATATTCTTTTTCATCCAGGCTACCCCACACTTATTTTGTAATTATGGCAATATTACACATTAAGTTCTGTTTTGTTATGTTGTTCTTACTTGTTCTTATTCAGTACTTAACGGACTGTAAAATAAAGCGGGCCGTGAATGTGTGTTATTCCAGCAAATTTACGCTGTAAGTACTCAATCATTTATCCCTTGATAATTTTTGTTACACCATTCTTGCTTAGCACTTACCCAGTACTTCGGACTGTAAATCAAAGTGTTACAGAGTGTTCTAATAGCGCAATGTTCTTAAATTCAGAAAGCCAGTTAGAGATCATGGGGAGTTGAGGTTCAAACCAGTGTTTCAGGATGTTTTTTTTTTTTGCAGCTGTCAAGCCAGCACACAGGGATCTACGCTGGACAATGTTTAAGTCCAAAGAAGAGTCATCATTCAGCAAACATAGACAAGGTGTTTTGGGGCATTCTCTGTGTGTAATGTCTGATATAGTCCCAGAACCTTGATATTGTAGGACACTCCCAGAACATGTGAATGTATGTGCCCAACTGATCAGATGTGCAGTGTGTGCATAAGGGGCTTGGAATTCTTCTCATTTTGGGCCGTAGGTATGGTGTAGTGTAGGCTCTGTGTATTAATTTATAGAGAATTAACTGATGTGCAGGATTCTTGGACACTGTAGGGATGCCCTCCCATATCCATGTCTAGTCAGGAGTGGACCCAAGTCTAGATAGATCTTTGTCCCATATCAGACTAACAGAGGGTGGTTTGTAGGTATGAGCCAGTAAGTCCTTGTATAGGCGAGATGGACCTATCTAGGTTTGGGAGTAGCCATTTCGACATTAGATGAGGAGGAATGTTTTCCCCCAAGGAACACCATAAGCTCGAAGTGCAGATCTCAATCTGAGATATAAAAACATAAGATGAACCTGGTTATGTGTAGTTTTGTTTTGTTCTGAGGCCATTCTCATTAAAGATGTCTTTTAGAAGAATGACACCCTTGTCTAACCATGATTTACACGTGAAAGGTTTGTTTCCAGTTAGAAGATTGTAATTGTCCCATATAGGAGATAATTTAGTGAGTCTCGGAGAGCTGCCCATGTAACTTTCAATGTCATGCCATATGTTCAGTAAGTTGAGAACAATACAATTATACTTAGTTTTAGACTGACCCTTAGGGGTTCCAGTAAACAAAATATGGTCTAGACGGTGAGGATGGACAGACTGTTCCTCCAGGCTTCGCCACATCACTTTAGAGTCAGTGTCCATCCACACTTTCAAGGATTTTAATTGGAACACCCAAAAATATAGTTTAAAGTTTGGGAGGGAAAGCCCCCTTTATCTTTAGGTTGCTGTAAAGCAGACAACTTGGTTCTTGGGCGTTTATTGTTCCAGATAAATGAAGAAACAAGTCGCTTCAGCTCAGGGAAGAAAGTTTGGGGAAGGGAGAGTGGCAGCATAGAGAAAATGAAGGTTACTCTAGGAAGGATATTCATTTTAACAGTGGCAATTCGGCCTTGTATTGTTAAATGTAATGGTGCCCAATCTCTGCAAGTCATGCTTAATGTTGTCAAAATGTTTTACAATGTGTTGAAGTGACATAGACATTCCTATAACTGAATTCTGAGACAACAGGTATGTTAGGTGGAGTACAAGTCCTTTTCCCAGCATCATTAAGGGGCATTAGGACTGATTTGGACCAATTTATTTTGTATCTGCTTATTTCACTGAAGTCATCAAAGATCTGGAGACACCTTGGTATTGATTCTGACAGGTTTGACATATAAAGGGCAATATCATCTGCATACAGAGATATATGGTGATTTACCCCTTTGATTGAGATTGGGGAGAGGATGAATGGAAAAATTCTTAAAGTCAATTAAGTTACATTTTAAAAGTAAGCTTTGTGACATGTGTGGGGCATGAGTGTGTAATCCCAATGAGGTTTGGTGTCAGAAGGTCTATTGGCTGAAGAGGCATTGTAGATTTAAATAAAAAGATTTATTAAAAATCTGTGAAAGGGGCATGAGTGGCATGATCCTGAGTTAGCTAAAGTAGATAATGTATGATAAGTACTTTATTTATCCTGTTGGAAATTCAATAAGTACTGTATAGCAGGCTACATTACCTTGTCTTTGGATATTATCTATATTGTAGGCTATAATCATACAAAGAAGGAAAATGGGGTGAAGTGTGATGTGTCTCAGGGTGAGAAAATGTGAAAAAATCCCCAAATCTTACGTCATGGATGGTGGTCGTGGTAGTGTAGCCTAACCCTAGCCCTAATTGTGGGGTCATATCTTGCAAATGTAAGTCGCTTTTGATAAAAGCATCATAAATGTAAATGCATATAAATGGTTCCTGACACATAGACCATCAATATGTTTTCACCCTGGTTCAAAAACAAACTCTAAAAATAGTGCAGTCACTGTTTAAATTTAGAAACAAACACAACCTACTTATATCTGAACCAAGGACCAACCAGTTCTCACAAACAAATATTCCCATACAGCAATAAACTGTGGATTAATGTGCAACGTTTCAGTCAGATGACCAGCATCCGGCAATTGCAGTCAACACACCCAAAAGTTGCATATTAAACCGTTTTTTATTGCAAATGGTGCCAGTGTATGGGATCCTTCTTCTTACTACATGTTGGTGACTTTGTGTATGAACAATGTGATTTTATCTCTACCTTGGAATGGATATTAAATATAGCCTATTCTTATTTGTAAGTGAAAGTTTTCTGTTGCCAATGAATGAATTGGCTGCAAGCAAGCTCTCACTAGCTCTTAAGATATTAAAAAGTCTAGACTTTAAGAAGGATGAATTTCTCTAAAGAACCCCACGGTACCTTCCTAAAAGTCTTGGACACCTGGGGGAAAGCTCGAGCCTAATTTTGCAGAGAAGAGAAGATCAGGCCTGGGAAGCAAACAGACATACCAACATGCTGCATGTTCCAAAGTACTTCAAAGTTTAAGGAAAGATGACTTAGTATACCCTAATAGGGTGACATTTAAAATGAATCAGAACAAGGATTGTGTTGCATTTGTTGGGGTGACATCTGCACTGCAGTATTACTACATTCATCTGACTGACAGAACATTTGTCATTTACGATCTTCACGTTATTTGTCCTCTAGAAGTATCGATGAGTGTATCATTAACAATACAGAGGCGTACGTTTCTTCCATATCAGTCACACCTTTTATTCTGAAAGAATAGAAAATATATACCAAGAATATGACACACTTGATTGCACAATAAGAGCTCAAATAACATTTGTAGGCAAGACAACATGATATTTGAATACATCAAGGGGAGGCACACAACATTTGTTAGAGAGAACAATAACACATTGTACTGTCATTCAAAAACAAAAGAAATGTATACATATGAAGTGTCCTGCATAGCTTAAGAGTTCAACTTCAGTACAGCACGTAGTCACCAGTGTGACTGTGGGTACTGGAAACAGAAAGGAAAAGTTACAAGGGCAATTCCCATGGGCACACACTCTGTAGAACAATATAAGAATGATACACAGATACAACTCAATGCTAGCCTGATTGCCATTGATTTTCAAAGCTCTGTGAGACTTTTGGTCTGACCATGAGCCCGTATAACAAAGTTTCTCAAAGCGCATGGTTTCTCAAAGCGCCTCCCTGAAATGCCTCGGTTTGCTACTGGTTAGAAAATGCTGTGCCGAAGCAAAACCAATCACACCACTCTTTCCTCTTACGTATGTGACGCGAAGGGAATTGCTTGACCAGGACTGAGAGCTGTTGGAGCTGCTCAAAGTTGATTCTCGATCAAGAGGGGGCAGTTCCCCCGTTTAGGGGAATTCAGAACCAGCGACAGTAATGCCGAAGGTGTTACGTCACTGGGAGGATGTGCCATGCTAACTCAATGCAGCCATCAGTGAAGATTTTCATATCATCCTAGGAACATCCACGGAGTAAAGTAGCCTACAGAGTAGCTTAAGCAATAAGTTCAATAAAGTAATGCATCTTTGTTCCTCTTTCACTTCTGTTGTCACAGATTAGGCCTAATTAACCTGGGATAACCATTGACAGGATCACAACAACCAATAAGGAAAAGCCTCATAAGGAAGTAAGACCATGGCATGAACTCTTGTCTTTTGACTTTAAGATCTCTTTTGAGATTGTCTTGTAAACTGGTTGAGCTGGTGAAATTATATTTACATATATCAACTTCAAAGTAAAGCTTCTTTTCTGCTGTTTGAATATGATGAAGATAATGCTGCATATGTGGATAAGTTTGTGTCTAAGCCCTCTGAGTGGAGCTGCTTTCTGTGAGTAGGCAATCATATTTAATCTGTAATTCCACTGTAGTCTACTACCTGTCACTGATTAGCAGTGTTGGTAATATGGAGTATATAATGGCATTACCAACGGCGTTATTTTTTGCAGTAATGAGTAATCAAATGAATTACTGTTTCTAGTCATAACGCCGTTATACGGTCAATGGAATGCTTCACGTTACTATACTGCCCGCTGACTTTTTCAGGCCAGTGGATGCGTCTGAGCTAAGCGCATGGGTGCCATACACTTTCTTTTTTCAACTTCTCGTCATACACGTAGGTGCCCTGGCGCGCAAATAAAAATCAGAGGTTTGCAATGCTAATACTAACGTTGGTGTGTTAAACAGTTCGGTGACCTTGCATCAGAAATAATATGACAGCTCCCTCTTTCGGAGGGACAAGCTTGGCGTGTCGTGTCTACTCAAGCAATATGCTCTCCTCAAACGCTCAAATCAAACAATTTAAAACTGAGATCCTACCGTTTCTAAAAGTGAAATCTCCAAACTTATTGTCTCCAAGCTCCAGCCAGGTGTTTATTCTTGTTTTCTATCCACTATGTGTGTGTGTGTGTGTGTGTGTGTGTGTGTGTGTATGTGTGTGTGTGTGTGTGTGTGTGTGTGTGCGTGTGTATGTGTTGTTGTGATGTTTTTTTCCATTCCACACTGCCGTTTCTGTGATCTACACCTCTGTTCATGCCATCCTGACGCCTGTGTGTGTGTGTGTGTGTGTGTTTATCCCATATAGCTGCAGTAACTCCAGACCCTGAGCTCTTCTCTCTAACTGGTTCTGAGGGTCCAGTCTCAGCTCCAGAAGGTTCCTCTGTCACTCTGCCCTGTGGACTCTCTCCTTCCTCTAGTGCCGTACCTCTGCAGGTGAGATGGCACCGACCCAATGGGTTTAACACCCCGGTTCTGCGGTATGAGAAGCAGCAGGTCCAAGAGGAGCCTGCAGACCCTCAGTACCGGGGCAGGGTGTCTCTGGTGGGGGATCTGGAAAAGGGGAACGTGTCCCTCAGACTGGAGAACATCACTCTGGAGGACCGGGGGGAGTATGTGTGCTACGCTAAGAGCACCAAATGGTACAATGACGTCAGTATCAGACTCGTAGTGAAAGGTGAGCAGGTATTGCTATAATAGCTGTTAAACAACAAACATACATAGGCCTAGTACTGTATGTCAA
Source organism: Sardinella longiceps (assembly GCA_027497455.2). NCBI lineage: Eukaryota > Metazoa > Chordata > Actinopteri > Clupeiformes > Clupeidae > Sardinella > Sardinella longiceps. The sequence continues at coordinate 85,691 of JAODXP020008490.1, read as the reverse complement.
ACAAAATATTGAATTTCTGACGGTATTGTACTTAGGCCGGTATTCTCTCAAGTGCTTAAGTCCAAAAAAGTGCTCATAGCTCCATGTGTTTCAGCCTGAACTAAGCACTTTTGTTCGTCTTATGCACCTGGGAGAATTCCGGCCTTTGGATATGTGAGAGTATCTGTGATATATTTTACAACAAAATGTTTGTCTTGTTCTCTCTTGTATCACATGCACAGTCTTAGGAGATATTCCAGTCGTCTCATCCACTGATGGAGAAGGACAACAGTTGTTGAATGTTACCTGTGAGTCCGACGGTTGGTACCCAGAGCCGACCCTCACCTGGAGAGACAGAAAAGGAACAGAGATCCATCAGAATTATACTAACACTGACTTCTTCACAGGTAAACACTGTCCGACTGCACTGTCTGACTTACTCAATATCATATACATATATGTATTTATGTATTATATAATGTGATATCCGTTTGTCTACAGACTGTACTATATTGACATCTCGTAGTTTGATATACCACAATAATGTAGTTTGACAGTGTGTGCGTGTGTTTGCACGTTTTCTGTTTCCCATGCAGTAAACTGTGTGTGTGTGTGTGTGTGTGTGTGTGTGTGTGTGTGTGTGTGTGTGTGTGTGTGTGTGTGTGTGTGCACGTATGTATGTTTTCATTCTTTCTACAGATGCTGAGGGTCTGGTGTCAGTGAGCTCCTGGTTGCTCTACAATCCCTCTGAGTCTGAGTGGCTCTCCTGCTCTGTGGGTCTGTCTGATCAGGAGAGGAGAGAGAGCAGGGTGGCACTGCGCAACACTAACACACACACACCAACACTCACACACAGTGAAGGTTTTTATTCACCTCTATTACACTTTTATCACTGAAGATATACATGAGAATGATTGGATTATCTGTACTGATGGAGTGTGATGTTTTTTTGCCATAGGAACATGGAAAGACCCACTGATTTTTGTGTTATTCTTAGTATTATTTGGACTGGTCATATGGTTTGCTGTGCAACACAGAGAAGGTGAGGAGATTCTACTACACTATGTTCAAATCATTTAAATGTAAAAAGAGCTTAATAAATAAATAGAACTAATAAAATAAAAAAATGTAAAAACTGCTTATCTAAACATGTCCCTCTTGTGTTCAGATGTTGTCAGAATATTCTCTTCTCAGAAGAATCAAAAAGGTATCTTTCTGCTTTTCATTGTATAAGAGGACAAAAAGAAATGGATTAACAAATCATATAATGTGAATAGCAACCTAACCACTAAATGTTGATAAAATGGTTTTAATAATTTTATTACTAAGTGCATAGATGTAGTAATGGCTAAATACAAGTGAACAGTTTACCCACCTCTAAAATATTGGAAATATGTTTCCACCTTTTGAGTAGAAAGGAATAGCCAAATCCCACTGCACTTAAAATTGAATACCACAGGAATGATTTTCCATCATGAAACATGTTCCATATCTGATTTTAAATATTTATCTGATTCTGCATGTTGTGTGCCTTCGGGATTTCCTATTGATTTTCACTGTACTACTGTGTTATAGAATTTACTAGTGAGCTGTACAAACATGATCGTTTACATTTTGAACAGAGAAACGTGAACACACAGCAGATTCAGGCACCTGTGAAAAACTAAAGCAGTCCAAAACATCTGAAGTAGCAAGTAAGTCTGGCATGAAATGCAAGTGGTCACTTGTATAACCAATTTAATACTGAAAAGTAACAGTTCAACAGAGACAGTCACCATCAATAGTGGCAGCTTGAGATTTGAGCCCCATCTTGGGCTGGCATGCTAACTGGGCTTCATTACACTGACTTGGCTGTTCTGAACTAAAGAATCTTTGTAATTTTATTCTGTTCTTCCCATTGGCACTAAATGCCTCTCTTTCTCTCATACAGATGAACGGACACATCTCAATGGCAAGTATACCAGAAAGGGGTTCGGATATTTGTAGTTCAACCTCTAAAACAAAACACTGATCAATTAAATCAAATCAGTCAAGATCTTCCTTTATTTCTAAAGCAGGTCCCAATGCAAAAGATGCTACCATGGACAATGCTGAAACAAACACACAGACCAACAACACTTCAGTAGCTGGTATGCAGTGTTACTGGTGTTGTTTATATAAACGAATAGAGGTGCACATTATGTAACAGTCTTACCTGCATGCATGTCTATGCATATTCAATTAACTGCAATGACATACATTTGATCACATAACAATGTTAGATTATATTGAAATTGGGTTGTTTAATATGCACTTAACTAATGTAGCTCTTGTAAAACCTTTGCAAGCTGGTACTATTTCAAATGTTTTTGACATGTCCTAGCCACCTCTACACAACAGAAGGAGACTACAGACAGCATGGCCTTCACAGATGATGTTGTAATCAGAATATCAGGTAAATATAGGCTGTGCCATAAATCCATACTGCATAATAAGACAGTGATCATTTAACTGAAAATGTATCATTGACTTAAGTTTTTCCTCCCATAGATGTGGAACAGGCAAAGAAATATTATGGTAATGCAAGTAATCTTACAACAATGTATAATAGGCCTACACTTGAAATGACTTGTGGCATGTGAATGCAGTCCTGATTTCCCACTTTCCTTTCCTAGTGAATCTGAATCTGGATATGGACACAGTGCCTCCCTTTCTCAAAACCCAAGATAACAGAACCTCAATCTTCTGTCCTGATCCGAAGGAGGTGTTGGGCACAGAGACAAAGTTTCCTCATGCTTTATGTGACATATGTTTCTCCTCAGGGAAGCACTACTGGGAGGTGGAAGTGGGTTATAGTGGCATTTGGGGGAAACATCATGACAGGCAGTCCTGGTATGTGGGGGTGTGCAGTGCTAAAGCAGAACACACACACAGAGTCTCTTTAACCCCACAGAACGGCTTCTGGGTTCTCCACTATGAGAAAGGAACTGGACTCTTTACCAACACAGAACCTCCTACTTCAGTGCCTGTGAAAGAGCTATTCCAGGTCATTGGGGTGTTTCTAGACTGTGATGAGCAAACTCTCACTTTTTACAATGTTGACAAGAAAACATTTCTATGCTGTTTATATATAACATTAACACCAAACAAACCCCTGATTCCTCTGATCAGCCCAGGAGTCAGAGACAAGGAGCCTATTAGGTTATGGCAAATACTACAATCTGAAGGCAAATATGCACAACTAAGAGATTAAAGGACTAATGAAGGCCATAGGAATTGGTAAAAGTAAATTTTGTATCATGTTGTGCGTATGAGTGTGTGTTATCCTATTGAAGTTTGGTGTCAGAAAGTCAGTTGTCCTAAGAGCATAATGGATTTAAATGAAAAGATTTATTAAAAATCAATGACAGTAATGGAAAACAAAGTCTTGTGGAATGTGTGGGGCATGAGTGGTATGTAAGGGATAACGGCCACCGAGGTGTCCCGCGAAGAACAGTCCGACGGTGCAGCCTACGCCAAGTCCATTATCGGGACACCTCGAAGGCCGTTATCCCGCTTATCACCCTGTTGCAAAGTTAAACGTACAGTCGGTAAGCAAGTGTTTAAAACATAAAAGAAACATGTAGCTCCGTTTTGAAAGAAGTTATTCTGTTCGGTTGGGGTACTATTTTCATATGAAAGCCACAAGGCTGCTTTGTAAAGAGCATTGATATGGAACACTGGTTAAACTTTTTTTTACCCAACAATGCCTCGGGTGTCCTGTTATCAAGAATTAACGGACACCCTGACAGCCAATCAGACAACAGTATTCCATTCCCCCGGGTGATAATATAGGCTATAATTATACTAAAAAGGGCAAGGGGTGAAGGGTGATGTGTCTCAGGGTGAGAAAACAGGTGAAAAATCTTCAAATCTTAAATGTCATGGATCATATGGTGGTCAAAAGTGGTAGTGCAGTCGTAAGTTACATAGCCAAGAAATTGTAGGTTCACATCTTGCAAGTTGATTTTGATAAAAGCATCATAAATATAAATGCATATAAATATGATTCCTGACACATAAACCATCAATGGTCCAAAAACACATTCTAAAAAAGTGCAGTCACTTGTGTATATTTAGTAGCAAAGACAACCTAATTATTTTTGAACCAAGGACCAACCATTGCTCAAAAATAAATATTCCCATATACAGTGACCAACTGTCGTTATTTGCAATACAAATGGTTTAACGTGCAACATCTCAGTCAGATGACCATCATTAGGCAATTGCAGTCAACTGACCCAAAAGTTGCATATTAAACCGTTTTTATTGCAAATGATGACAGTGTGCAGGATCCTTTACCTCACTCACGTCAGATCATGCGCTACGTAACTTTCGTAAGGCACTTCCGTGCAACGATCTGATGTTGAAGCCCATCAGAGAGATTTCAAGCCATTATTCTCTAACCGGACCAATCAGGGCCGCTGGCTGCTGTAGAGGGTGTGACGTAGCGAAGAAGCAACTGTTTTGAATCCAACCAATCCAACAAACGTAACGAGCGTCATCGGTTGGTTTCGATGTGGTTGGCTGCAGTGTACGTCAATTAAATTGATGGACAAGCCGTTTGCCCAGTTAGATTCAAGGATTTCTGGCTCCTGAAATAATTCGTCTATCGCTGAATATCAGATAAACGCGCGTAGCGCTACATCTGACGTGAGTGAGGTAACAGGATCCTGCCTCTTCCTACATGGTGGTGACTTAGTGTATGAACAATGTACAGTACTTTTATCTACCTTGGAATGGATAAAAATATAGCCTATTCTTCTAAACTTACTTGTAAGTGAAAGTTTTCTGTTACCAATGAATGAATTGGCTGTAAACAAGCTCTCACTAGCTCGTAAGATACTAAGTCTAGACTTTAAGAAGGATGAATTTTCCAAAACTAAAAAGACCCCATGGTATCTCACTATAGGTCTTGGACACCTGAAAGCTTGAGCTTAATTGTGCAGAGAAGAGAAGATCAGAGTCAGGTCTGGGAAGCAAACAGACACACCAACATGTTCCAAAGTACTTCAAAGTTAAATGAAAGATGACTTTAGGCTATATACCCTGATAGGGTGATGTTTAAAATGTATCATTACATAGGAAGGAAGGATTGTGTTGCATTTGTTGGGGTGACATCTGCACTGCAGTATTACATTCATCAGGCTGAGAGAACAATCACTTTTGACATGTATGATGATCTTCACGTTATTTGTCCTCTAGAAGTATTGATGTGTGTGTCATTAACTATACAGAACTGGAGACCCACAAGGAGTCAGACTAGCAGAGTCTGAGAGAAGAGGAGGAGGGGCGGGGGTTAGTTTGCAGTGGACACTCCAGTGTGCAGGGAGGAACACTTTTCTTCCATATCAGTCACACCTTTTATTCAGAAAGAATAGAAAATATATACCAATTTGGCTCACTTGATTGCACCATAAGAGCTCAAATAACATTGGTAGGCAAGACAACATGACATTTGAATACATCAAGGGGAGGGACACAACATTTGTTAGAGAGGACAATAACACATTGTACTGTCATTCAAAAACAAAAGAAATGCATATGAAGTGTCCTGCATGGCTTAAGAGTTCAGCTGCAGTACATCACGTAGTCACCAGTGTGACTGTGGGTACTGGAAAACAAAAAGGAAAAGTTACAAGGGCAATTCCCAGGCACATACTTTGTAGAACAATATAAGAATGCTACACAGATACCTGATAACCTGATTGCCATCGACTTTCAAAGCTCTACTAGACTTTTGGTCTGACCAAGAGCCCGTATAACAAAGTTTCTCAAAGTGCATGGTTTCTCAAAGCGCCTCCCTGAAATGTCGATGTTAGAAAATGCTGTGCCGAACACCACTCTTTCCTCTTACATATGTGACGCGAAGGGAATTGCTTGACCAGGACTGAGAGCCGTTGGAGCTGCTCAAAGTTGATTGGTTCTCGACCAAGAGGGGGCAGTTCCCCCGTTTAGGGGAATTCAGAAATCCTGCCCGATCAGCAGCTGGCCAGACCAGCGACAGCAATGCCGAAGGTGTTACGCCACTGGGAGGGCGTGCCAGGCTAACTCAATGCAGCCATCAGTGAAGATTTTCATATCATCCTAGGAACATCCATGGAGTAAAGTAGCCTACAGAGTAGCTTAAGTAATAAGTTCAATAAAGGAATGCATCTTTGTTCCTCTTTCACTTCTGTTGTCATAGATTGGGCCTAATTAAACTGGGATAACCATTGACAGGATCACAACAACCTATGAGGAAAAACCTCATAAGGAAGTAAGACCATGACCTCTTTCCTCTTTTGAGATTGTCTTGTAGACTGGTTGAGCTGGTACAATTATATTTACATATATCAACTTCAAAGTAAAGCTTCTTTTCTGCTGTTTGAATATGATGAAGATAATGCTGCATATGTGGATAAGTTTGTGTCTAAGCCCTCTGAGTGGAGCTGCTTTCTGTGAGTAGGCAATCATATTTCTTCCGTAATTCCACTGTAGTCTACCTGTCACTGATTAGCAGTGTTGGTAATATGGAGTATATAACAGCGTTACCAACGGCGTTATTTTTTGCAGTAACGAGTAATCAAATAAATTACTGTTTCCATAATCATAACGCCGTTATACCGTCAATGGAATGCTTCACGTTACTAACTGTGTGCTGACTTTTTCAGGCCAGTGGATGCGTCTGACCTAAGCGCATGGGTGCCATGCACATTCTTTTTTCAACTTCTCGTCATACACGTAGGTGCCCTGGCGCGCAAATAAAAATCAGAGGTTTGCAATGCTAATACTAATGTTGGTGTGTTAAACAGTTCGGTGACCTTGCATCAGAAATAATATGACAGCTCCCTCTTTCGGAGGGACAAGCTTGGCGTGTCGTGTCTACTCAAGCAATATGCCCTCCTCAAACAATCTAATCAAACAATTTAAAACCGAGTTCCTACCATTACTAAAAGTGAAATCTCCAAACTTAATGTCTCCAAGCTCCAGCAAGGTGTTTATTTTTGTTTTCCGTCCACTACCTATGTATGTGTGTATGTATGTGTGTGTGTGTGTGTGTGTGTGTGTGTGTGTATGTGTTGTTAAGATGTTTTTTCCACACTGCTGTTTCTGTGATCTACACCGCTGTTCATGCCATCCTGATGCCTGTGTGTGTGTGTGTGTGTGTGTGTGTGTGTGTGTGTGTGTGTGTGTGTGTTATCCCATACAGCTGCCGTGTCTCGAGATCCTGAGCTCTTCACTCTAACTGGTTCTGAAGGTCCAGTCTCTGCTCCTGAAGGTTCTTCTGTCACTCTGCCCTGTGGACTCGTCCCTTTCTCTAGTGCAGTACCTCTGGAGGTCACCTGGTACCGACCCAAAATGCACAGAACCCCAGTTCTGTTCTATGAGAAGCAGCAGGTCCAAGAGGAACCTGCAGACCCTCGGTACCGGGGCAGGGTGTCTCTGGTGGGGGATCTAGAGAAAGGGAACGTGTCCCTCAGACTGGAGAACATCTCTCTGGAGGACCGGGGGGTGTATGTTTGCTACATACAGAGTTTCAGATGGTACTATGAGATCAACGTTCAGCTCACAGTCAGAGGTGAGACATCTGAACATTACTCTATAGCACCATTTTATGTTGTGTAAAAAAAAAACCTAAAAAACCTTGATAAACCTAATGGTCATGTTCTTTCTTTTTCTTTCTTTTCGGCCATTTCTGACATACTCACTCACGCACACACACATACACACACACACACACACATTCAGTATTGGGTGGTAGCCCTCTTATTTCATTTCCTGAGACTGGAGGGGAACAGGTGAATGTTACCTGTGAATCAGATGGTTGGTCTCCAGAGTCGACCCTCACCTGGAGAGACAGTAAAGGAACAGAGATCAGTCACAACTATACTAATGTGCTCTTCTTCACAGGTAAAATTGAACACACTGTGGATTTGATGTGTAATGTGATGTTCTGCTCTGCATGATCCCCAGTATGTTTGATCTCTCAACCCTCCCCCCCCCCTCTCTCTCTCCGTGTGTGTGTGTGTGTGTGTGTGTGTGTGTGTGTGTGTTCTCATCTCCCCCTGTAGATACTGCTGGTCTGGTGTCAGTGATATCCTGGTTGCTCTACAGTCCCTCTGAGTCTGAGTGGCTCTCCTGCTCTGTGGGTCTGTCTGATCAGGAGAGGAGAGAGAGCAGGGTGGCACTGCGCAGCACTGGCACACACACACAAAGTCAAGGTTTTTATTTACCTCTTTTACACTTTTATCACTGAGTATACATGAGAATGACTAGATTATCTGTACTGATGGAGTGTGATGTTTTTTTGCCATAGGAACATGGAAAGATCCACTGATTGTTGTGTTATACATGATATTATTTGGTCTGGTCATATGGTTTGCTGTGCAACATAGAGAAGGTGAGGAGATTCTACTGTTCAGTTTTTGTTCAGTTTTTAAACTATTTAAATATAAAAACTGCTTATCTAAACATGTCCCTCTTGTGTTCAGATGTTGTCAGAATATTCTCTCCTCAGAAGAAACAAAAAGGTATCTTGCTGCTTTTCATAAGACAAAAAGGAATGAATTAACAAATCATTTAATGTGAATAGCAACTTAACCTTTTTATGTTGATAAGTGCATAGATGTAGTGATGGCTAAATACAAGTGAAGGCAGTTTACCCACCTCTTGAGTTGTAAATACAACATTTGGAATATTGCCAAATCCCACTGCACTTAAAATTCAATACCACAATTTTCCATCATGAAGCATGTTCCATATCTGATTTTATATGTTTATCTGATTCTGCATGTTGTATGCCATTGTGATTATAAAATACATTTCCTATTGATTTTCACTTTACTACTGTGTTATAGAATTTACCAGTGAGCTGTAGAAACATGATAATTTACATTTTGAACAGAGAGACATGAACACACAGCAGATTCAGGCACCTGTGAAAAACTAAAGAAGTCCAAAACATGTAAGTAAGTAAGTCTTAAATCTGTCTGGTATGAAATGCAAGTGGACACTTGCATAACTAAATTAACACTGAAAAGTCACAGTTCAACAGTGACAGTCACCATCAATAGTGGCAGGTTGAGATATTGTGCTGGCATGCTAACTAGGCTTCATTACAGTGATTTGTATAGCTGTTCTGAACCAAACAATCTTTGTGCTTTTATTCTTCCCATTGACACTATACTCTTTTTCTCTCTTACAGATGAACTGACACCTCTCAGTGGCAAGTATACTAGAAAGGGGTTCGGATATTTGTAGTACAACCTCTAAAACAAAACACTGACCAATTAAATCAGTCAGGATCTTCCTTTATTTCTAAAGCAGGTCCCAATGCAACGGATGCTACTATGGATAATGCTGAAACAAACACACAGACCAACAACACTGCAGTTGCTGGTATGGTATACAGTGTTACCAATTTTGTTTAAAGAGTAGAGGTGCACATTATGTTATATAGTCTTACCTGTGCATGCATTTTTGTTTCAATGCATATTCAATTAACTGCAATGACATACATTTGATCACATAACAATGTTAGATTATATTGAAATTGGGTTGTTTAATATGCACTTAACTAATGTAGCTCTTGTAAAACCTTTGCAAGCTGGTACTATTTCAAATGTTTTTGACATGTCCTAGCCGCTTCTACACAAGAGAAGGAGACTACAGACAGCATGACCTTTACAGATGATGCTGTAATCAGAATATCAGGTAAATATAGGCTGCGCCATGAATCCATACTGCATAATAAGACAGTGCCCATTTAACTGAAAATGTATCATTGACTTAAGTTTTTCCTCCCATAGATGTGGAACAGGCAAAGAAATATTTTGGTAATGCAAGTAATCTTACAACAATGTATAATAGGGCCTACACTTGAAATGACTTGTGGCATGTGAATACAGTCCTGATTTCCCACTTTCCTTTCCTAGTGAATCTGACTCTGGATATGGACACGGTGCCTCCTTTTCTCAAAACACAAGACAACAGATGTACAATCTTCTGTCCTGATCCGAAGAAGGTGTTGGGCACAGAGACAGTGTTTCCTCATGCTCTATGTGACTCACATTTCTTCTCAGGGAAACACTACTGGGAGGTGGAAGTGGGTTATAGTGGCATTTTGGGGAGACATTGTGACAGGCAGTCCTGGTATGTGGGGGTGTGCAGTGACACAGCAGAACACACACATAGAGTCCCTTTAACTCCACAGAACGGCTTCTGGGTTCTCCACTATGAGAAAGGAACCGGACTCTTTACCAACACAGAACCTCCTACTTCAGTGCCTGTGAAAGAGCTATTCCAGGTCATTGGGGTGTTTCTAGACTGTGATGAGCAAACTCTCACTTTTTACAATGTTGACAAGAAAACATTTCTATGCTGTTTATATATAACATTAACACCAAACAAACCACTGATTCCTCTGATCAGCCCAGGAGTCAGAGACAAGGAGCCTATTAGGTTATGGCAAATACTACAATCTGAAGGCAAATATGCACAACTAAGAGATTAAAGGACTAATGAAGGCCATAGGAATTGGTAAAAGTAAATTTTGTATCATGTTGTGCGTATGAGTGTGTGTTATCCTATTGAAGTTTGGTGTCAGAAAGTCAGTTGTCCTAAGAGCATAATGGATTTAAATGAAAAGACTTATTAAAAATCAATGACAGTAATGGAAAACAAAGTCTTGTGGAATGTGTGGGGCATGAGTGGTATGTAAGGGATAACGGCCGCCGAGGTGTCCCGCGAAGAACAGTCCGACGGTGCAGCCTACGCCAAGTCCATTATCGGGACACCTCGAAGGCCGTTATGCCGCTTATCACCCTGTTGCAAAGTTAAACGTACAGTCGGTAAGCAAGTGTTTAAAACATAAAAGAAACATGTAGCTCCGTTTTGAAAGAAGTTATTCTGTTCGGTTGGGGTACTATTTTCATATGAAAGAAGATCCACAAGGCTGCATTCTAAAGAGCATCGATATGGAACGCTGGTTAAACTTTTTTACCCAACAATGCCTCAGGTGTCCTGTTATCAAGAATTAACGGACACCCTGACAGCCAATCAGAAAACAGTATTCCATTCCACCGGGTGATAATATAGGCTATAATTATACTAAAAAGGGCAAGGGGTGAAGGGTGATGTGTCTCAGGGTGAGAAAACAGGTGAAAAATCTTCAAATCTTAAATGTCATGGATCATATGGTGGTCAAAAGTGGTAGTGCAGTCGTAAGTTACATAGCCAAGAAATTGTAGGTTCACATCTTGCAAGTTGCTTTTGATAAAAGCATCATAAATATAAATGCATATAAATATGATTCCTGACACATAAACCATCAATGGTCCAAAAACACATTCTAAAAAAGTGCAGTCACTTGTGTATATTTAGTAGCAAAGACAACCTAATTATTTTTGAACCAAGGACCAACCATTGCTCAAAAATAAATATTCCCATGTACAGTGACCAACTGTCATTATTTGCAATACAAATGGTTTAACGTGCAACATCTCAGTCAGATGACCATCATAAGGCAATTGCAGTCAACTGACCCAAAAGTTGCATATTAAACCGTTTTTATTGCAAATGATGACAGTGTGCAGGATCCTGCCTCTTCCTACATGGTGGTGACTTAGTGTATGAACAATGTACAGTACTTTTATCTACCTTGGAATGGATAAAAATATAGCCTATTCTTCTAAACTTACTTGTAAGTGAAAGTTTTCTATTACCAATGAATGAATTGGCTGTAAACAATCTCTCACTAGCTCGTAAGATACTAAGTCTAGACTTTAAGAAGGATGAATTTTCCAAAACTAAAAAGACCCCATGGTATCTCAGTATAGGTCTTGGACACCTGAAAGCTTGAGCTTAATTGTGCAGAGAAGAGAAGATCAGAGTCAGGTCTGGGAAGCAAACAGACACACCAACATGTTCCAAAGTACTTCAAAGTTAAATAAAGATTACTTTAGGCTATATACCCTGATAGGGTGATGTTTAAAATGTATCATTACATAGGAAGGAAGGATTGTGTTGCATTTGTTGGGGTGACATCTGCACTGTAGTATTACATTCTTCAGGCTGAGAGAACAATCACTTTTGTCATTTATGATGATCTTCACATTACTTGTCCTCAAGAAGTGTATCGACGTGTGCATCATTAACCATACAGAACTGAGAGAAGAGGAGGAGGGAGGGGGAGAGAGTTTGCAGTGGACACTCCAGTGTGCATGGAGGAACACATTTCTCCCATATCAGTCACCCTTTTTAGTCTGAAAGAATAGAAAATATATACCAGGAATTTGGCTCACTTGATTGCACCATAAGTGGTCAAATAACATTTGTAGGCAAGACAACATGATATTTGAATACATCAAGGAGAGGACAATAGCACATTGTACTGTCATTCAAAAACAAAAGAAATGTATACATATGAAGTGTCCTGCATAGCTTAAGAGTTCAACTTCAGTACAGCACGTAGTCACCAGTGTGACTGTGGGTACTGGAAACAGAAAGGAAAAGTTACAAGGGCAATTCCCATGGGCACACACTCTGTAGAACAATATAAGAATGATACACAGATACCTGATAACCTGATTGCCATCGACTTTCAAAGCTCTACGAGACTTTTGGTCTGACCAAGAGCCCGTATAACAAAGTTTCTCAAAGTGCATGGTTTCTCAAAGCGCCTCCCTGAAATGTCGATGTTAGAAAATGCTGTGCCGAACACCACTCTTTCCTCTTACCTATGTGACGCGAAGGGAATTGCTTGAACAGGACTGAGAACCGTTGGAGCTGCTCAAAGTTGATTGGTTGTCGAACAAGAGGGGGCAGTTCCCCCGTTTAGGGAAATTCAGAAATCCTGCCCGATCAGCAGCTGGCCAGACCAGCGACAGCAATGCCGAAGGTGTTACGCCACTGGGAGGGCGTGCCAGGCTAACTCAATGCAGCCATCAGTGAAGATTTTCATATCATCCTAGGAACATCCACGGAGTAAAGTAGCCTACAGAGTAGCTTAAGCAATAAGTTCAGTAAAGTAATGCATCTTTGTTCCTCTTTCACTTCTGTTGTCACAGATTGGGCCTAATTAACCTGGGATAACCATTGACAGGATCACAACAACCAATAAAGAAAAACCTTATAAGGAAGTAAGACCATGACCTCTTTCCTTTTGACTTTGAGATCTCTTTTGAGATTGTCTTGTAGACTGGTTGAGCTGGT
>JAODXP020008490.1:10000-70000 GCA_027497455.2 Sardinella longiceps | reverse complement strand
TAAAAAAAAAAAAAACCTTCACCTTTCTACTGTCAGTATACTGAAGATGTAAGTTATTTTTATTTAGTCTATTTATTTACTACTACATCATTGGGTAATCTCTAACATGGAATATGTCTTCTCTTCTCTTATAGATGAATTGAACGAACAGACACCCCTCAATGGCAAGTGTACTCAAAACTTTTCAGATAATTGACTAAATAAAACACTGACCAATTCAAACAGTGGACTATTGGTAGCACATAAAGTGACACATGAAATGGCAAAGTCGTCATTACCTAATAGTTTTACAGAAGAGTTAGCTATCTCAATATCTGAAGTTTGTTTATTGACTTACTGTTACAGTTAATTAAATGTTTTACAAATTTAATCACTTTATCTCCATCTCTGAAGTGTCCTTTTACTAGCAGTCAATCTGTATGTTATTTTGTTTATGTAACATATCAGCTGAGACTGAACTACAAAAGAGGACATATGAGGACAGTATGACCTGCACAGAGGCTGTTGTAATCAGAATATCAGGTAAATCAAAGCTATACTGAATACTGAAGAATAATTTGGTTTTGATGCATTCAGCCCATGGAGAAACTAGTGAGAACAAAATTGCATCATTTAACTGATTTCTTTTTATGCATAGATATAGAACAAGCAAGAAAACATTACGGTAATACAAGTAACCTTTTCACTACTTCTAGCACAATACCCTCAACATGCGACTCCATGTGAATGCAGTCTTGATTTACTGTTTTTCTCCTCTAGTGAATCTGATTCTGGACCAGAAGACTGTGCCTCCCTTTCTGAAAACACAAGATAACAGAACCACAATCCTCTGTCCTGATCCACAGAAGGTTTTAGGCACTGAGACAGAACTTCCTCATGCTCTATGTGACAAACATCTCTTCTCAGGGAAGCACTACTGGGAAGTGGAAGTGGGTTATAATGACATTTTGGGGATGCGTCATGACAGGCAGTCGTGGTATGTGGGCGTGTGCAGTGCTAAAGCAGATCACACACAGATAGTTTCTTTAACCCCACAGAACGGTTTCTGGGTTCTCCACTATGAGAAAGGAACCGGACTCTTTCCCAACACAGAACCCAGAACTCCCCTACACGTGAGAAAGCTGTTTCATACACTTGGGGTGTTTCTAGACTGTGATGAACACACTCTCACCTTTTACAATGCTGATATGAAAACATGTTTGTGCCGTTTGTATGTGGCACCAAACAAACCCCTGATTCCTCTGATCAGCCCAGGAGTCAGAGACAAGGAGCCCATTAAGTTATGGCACACGCTACAGCATGAAGTCAAACTGCTTAACCCAGTATTGTTATGAGGTGATGGTGATAGATGGTAGGCTTCTAATGATGATGAGGACACTGATCAGGATCAGTGTTTTTATAGTACAGTATTTTTTATACACTATATTCACACATTATCATTGAATGGACATATAAATGTATGCTAAATAATTAATATTTACAAAACATGAATGAATAATGATTTGGTGCAAAATGCAGCCTGCTCTTCATGTAGTACTGGATATAGCCAGAAGAGGGCACAAGAGGTGACAACAGTGTGAAAATGAAATTTCTGTTGTCATTTGTCTCAACCACGAGATTGACAGATGTCAGTGTTTTCTGAAAAATGAGGACATGTCAGCTGTGGATAGTCAAAATAAAGTTAGACATTAGACTGTATTTTAATGCAATAAATACAATATTTGTCATGCAATGAGGGCTCATGCTTCAATGTTGGCTATAGCCTACATACAAAGTATATCCAAAAGATATGCCTTATGGATGATGACTATATCTGAAAGTATGGATGCTAAGAGTTATATTATGTTATATGTCTCATCTCAGTACACTGATCGCCTGTCAACTTCATATTATCAACAAACTGAAATCGAAACCTGACTTACTTACAAGAAGCAGGGTTTTGTTTCTGACCAAACAAAAGTTAACTGACTGTAACTGATCCCTGCCTGTCCCTCCCTCTCATTGGTTCCTGCCCCTCTATCTACATCGCTATAGGCCAACTCATTTTCAAATGTGTTTACAGGGACATGGTTGCCAATGTTTGAACATGTTTGTTACCATCCCCAAATTAATTTGGAGGATATTTAGTCATATGAGGGGTGGATGAATGCAAAGTTTAATCCCACCAGCTTTCCCTTTGCATGTGTCCCTTCAACAGTAATGCCTGTTTCTTTCCTGTCCTCATGGTTTCTAGTTGAAAGTTTGCCTTTTTAAAACTCATTTGATGTTATGTGGTGTTATATTGAGCGCTGTTCATCACTGACAGGACAGGGTGTTTGACTGTATGTGTGTGTTAAGATGCATACACTCTAAGAAATTATCGTGTTAAAATACAGCTAAATGCTGGCAGCTGAGACGCCAGGTGAATGCCGTCACTTTACCGTCCTCTGTACCGTTAGTATTTCAACAGTAGAATGCTGTCCTACATTAACACAGTACTGCTGTAGATAATCATAGTTTTACTGTTTGTTTACTGTTGTTTTGCAGTAGTATACCTCTCTCTTACTGCTTATATACTGCTTATATACTGTTGTTTTACGGTATAATATCATTTTACTGTATTATGAAAGAACTAAAAGTTCCTTTAAAAGTTCCAACGTCTCCGTTAGCCTACCTTTTCGTTCCATTTAGCATCCATCCACTAGCAACGTGACCAACAGTTTTTACCAAGAGTGTTTAACAATTTCAAACGTTGAGAACAGCAAAATACATATCAGAAATAACAGCAAAGACAACGCACATCTAATATATTGTTGATATTTATTTAGAAACAGCTGTTACAATCATTAATCACTGAGTATGAGGCTCGGACCAACCTTCATTAGCATGCTAGTGCTGGGAGTACAGTGTGAAACAGTGGTGTTAGATAACTGCATACAACTCCATGCTTCTGTTGGCTGAAATAAAGTCCTCAGAATTGAAAAATAAATTCCATTCACTTCGGTTATCGAGAAAAAAGATCCTGTGCTGCTTGAGTGTGCCCAAAAATACTTTAACCGTCTTTAGTGTGGCGTCTTCTTCATAGAAAAACTCCTAGTCCTGGCCGGTCATGGAGGAGGCTTCATCTGCACAGCTAGCATAGAACAAAATCGCTAATGTTACCATCAGGCATTGTTACAAGGTACAGTAACTCTAAGCTATAGGCTAACCAATTTAAAATAAATTGTTTGGAGTTGTAATTGGCGATTAACATTACAGAAGTTTTATCTTGGGGCACATATTTACATTAACGATTTCAGACGTTAGCAACGAGCTAACAAACTAGCTGACAATAGCTTAGGCTGCATTACCTTGTTGCACTTGGTTGGTATTCCATCCTCGTACTTCTCTTTGATAAATCCATTGAAAAAAATCAATGCTAGGTCTCGTCCTCTTGGTTGTCGTGTCCATCGGTAAAAAGAAAGATCTCCCCTCTCTGGTAAATGTGTTGGTAGGACTAGTTGACATGCACCAACGGTTGAAATTATTCTGAAACAGCTGCACTGTTCTTATACACTGTTGCACTGTTTTATTGCTGCACAGACTGATAGATAAACAGTATTTTCTATTTTTTGAAGTTAAACGGTGGAGGTGTTGATTGGATAATAGTATAACTGTTAAATGTCATGTGAAAGGATGCATTATAACAGCATTTTGAAATTCTTGTTAGTAATAGTAAACTACTGTTGAAATTTCACTGTAATATAACAGAAATTTCTTAGAGTGTATGTCATCTTTTTATTTTATTTTATTTTTTATTTTCTTTAGGTCTTGTATTTCTATATTTTTCTAACTTTTTTATTTATTTATGAGATTACTATTTATGGTTGATTGATGGAGACTGGGACTGCAAACTTAATTGCCCACTGATGGGATTAATAAAGTTTTCTGAATCTGAATCTGAATCTGAATATTGAAACATTTTTTCAAGTCACTATTATACAAAGTAGGACTAGACAGCCAGACAACCAATGTCAGATTCACTTAAAGGAAAAATCCATTCAATCAGTCCATATCTCTGTTCTGAGGCCACCGAGTGCTATCAGAAGGTATCAAAATGTAGCATTTTGCACAACATAGACCGAATATGTGACCTTGCAGCCTACTAACAGATGCAGGCATATGAAAATTAAACTTTCATCCCCTCATCTGATAGCATTGGTTGTTGCAATTTGGTCTATGTTGCACTAAATCCAGTCATTGAGATTGAGCTGATAAATTTGAGATGCTTCTTTTAGTTTTAAAATTCCCAGCAAGCAGGGGCGCCGCTAGGGGGGGAAAGTTAGGATGATTCTAAGGGCCCAGCACAGACAGGGGGGCCCAGAGAAAATTTTAATATTAAAATCCATATTTGAGGGGCCCAAAAATTATTTTGTCATAGGGCCCAAAATTTCTAGCAGCGCCCCTGCCAGCAAGTGACTAGCCAGCAAGTAACTGCTCGTAACTAGCAGTATGGATACGATGGAAAGGATTTTCTGTCCCTGGATATGGAGCAGATGAGTTGGATGGTTCATGTGCCAGAGGCGCAACGTATATATGCTTATCTATTGTTGTTCAGAGTCACTTGCTGGCAGGGGCGCTGCTAGAAATTTTGGGCCCTATGACAAAATAATTTTTGTTGTTCCAGAGTCTTCATCCCATTGACAGCCACACATTCTCTGGTACACATGAGTACCTTAGATGAAATAAATAAATAAATAAATAAAAAGATGTAGGCTAGTAGATGCAGGTTAGTGAAATACTGTACACTGTAAAAAGTCTAACAATAGGATTACTCAATTTATTTGGAACAATATTGTACTGAAAAAAATTGAGTAGACTCAAACCAGATGAAAATGAGTAGAATAGATCAATACCATGAAGTCACTCTACTTGATATTCATGAACGATCTTACTCTGAAAAAAAAGCCTTGGACATTTGATGTCTATTTGACTGCAAGGTATTGGATGTCCCAGAATGCCACAGTCCTGACCAAATGTTTGTAATCACATAATTATTATTCCTTGCTTGAAACATTTTTTTTTTTTTGGAATTTTTTTAAAGGCTATGCAATGTTACAGTCATTGTGCTACTTGCAGTTGTATCAAGGTATCAATTAGTGCTGGCAAAATTAACTGATTAATCACGTGATTAATCCCAAAAATTTAACTCAGATTAAAAAAAATAACTCAGATTAATCCTGATGGATATTTTTCCACTTTCATGGCATGTATTATGTTCAATTTCAAATAGAAAATGGCTTTGCTATCAAGTCAAACTATACAAAGATTATGGCTTAGCTCCTGACTGTCCAACAACATGTTTGGGGAATTCTTGGGGGTATGGGACAGGTGTGAATGGCCCCAAACAAAGCCAACTATTTAGTATCAGGGCCTTTACAGGGCAAAATAAGGATCCAACATACCCTGGCATCCAAATTCTTACTGGAGGAAATGAGTTGCGTTTAAAAGTGATTAATCATGATTAATCACAGCAAAATTTTGTGATTAATCAGATTAATTTTTTTAATCGTTTGACAGCACTAGTATCAATGTATGTATGAGTATCGATATTGATGATTTCACAAACGATCAAAGAGATGACTATCCCCAACATCCTAGTCTGGATTGCAAACAAAATGGGGCTTTTATTAATTTTGGAATGTCATTCATTCACATCACTCATCTTCATTGTAATGAGTCATATTCCATATTATATTATTAGCTCACGCACCAGAATTCATAATAAACTAACCTCAAAGGGTCAGTTTATTTGTAGCTTCCCTTTCAAGTGAAGGGAGACACAAGTGCACAACTGAAGTGAGCACAGACTGCCCAACTTGGTGTGACACCTGACTATGAGCAGTCAACTTCACATTGGGCTTTAAAAAAGTAATACAATGATTCCAAATTCACCTTCATATTTTGAGAACAAGCTTCTCAATTATCCTTACCATACCCTGAGAATCAACAAATGACTTTAGCTGTATCCGAAGATTGAATTTGGCATACATTTTCAATCTTGCCTACATTTCAGAAGCCACATTGAACAGACAAAAAGATAAATTAATATTTCAAGTTGATATTTAGGCTACCCATAATGCTTAGAGGCAACTCACTCTCTGCATATAGTGTGTGCAATGCCTAATTAGCTTT
The DNA here is from genome assembly GCA_027497455.2 of Sardinella longiceps. Lineage (NCBI taxonomy): Eukaryota > Metazoa > Chordata > Actinopteri > Clupeiformes > Clupeidae > Sardinella > Sardinella longiceps. The sequence continues at coordinate 63,847 of JAODXP020008490.1, read as the reverse complement.
TGAGCCCCCCTCACAATGTTTTTTCAAAATGTGAAATGGGTTGAGTAAATGGAACCACATGTTATCTGAGCAGAGTATATTCTTGCAAACGTATTTATTGGCATAAATATAGAACATGTTTAAAATAAATTACTTGATTGAAGAAACTAATACAATGTATCCTACACACTTTTTATAGATGGGTAAGGCCTGAACATATTCAATGAACATGATAGATCCTTACCAAGAAAGCCTGTAAACTCACCTTGAGTCTGATTGATGTGTTTCAGAGTGTTCATGAGCTTTCTTAGTTCTTTCTCAGTACGCCGAGCCCGCAAAATCTCTGCGTTCCATTCATGCTGGTCCAGATCCTTAACCCATTCTTGTTTGGGAAACAACTTCTGAGAGTAGCTGTCATAGGAGCCAACCATCACACCATCCACCACCGTAGCATCAACAAACTCAGGGAGGTCTATATTGCCCTTTGTTGCTGTGTTAATGTACTTCAGGGAATGGATGGCTAAAAAAACACAAGGCAACAAATGCTGTAAAACAGATGTATAGATACAACTAACAAAAATGGACAGAATCAGAGCACTTTGAGGATGCAGCGTGATAATACAAGGCTATCAGTCAAGGGCTGATCTAATCTTTTCTCAATAACGAAATCAATCATTTCTCAATAACGAAAATTCCAGACCCTCAGTGAAGCATATAGAATGAGTCAATGATGGTCTGGTTATGACCAGACTAACTGCACCATGTGTTATTAAAAGATTTTGTTGCATTATGCCTAAGTATAATTGTCATAGATATTCAATGTAGCCTTGTTTACTACCATGGCCTTGTTGACTTCAATGGCCCAATATCTGTTTTTTTCATGATTTTGGAAGGTTATGCGTAATTCAAGATTTGAAAACTCAGTGGTAGATACTAGATATTGTCTTTGGTTGAAGCACAGTGAATTGTCAGTAGCTATTGACAAACTGTATTGTGTAGTGACATTGTGTGTTCATTTGTCCAGATATATTTTAAAACCATTGCACAGAAAGTGTCTTTCATATGAGGCTGCAGTGCCAATGTGCCACAGTTCCTTCCTTGGTACAATAATGAAAAGATTGTTGCAATCTTTAGCACAGTAAAGGCATAACAGCAGCATTAAGATTCATATCCCAGCACTTTGGAACCAAGTTGCATAACTTTATCAGTGTTTTTGTCCCCAGCACTTTGGAAACCCAACTGAAGCCCTTGATTTCATCTCATCTTCAGACTTTCGTTTCAGGCTGCTATCACTGATTGACTAATGTACAATTTACAAGGGTGTTTGTCCTTGTAAACGTTGGGCAAAGTATTTGTTAAGCATTAACAAGCATGAAAAAACCCAATTCAAATGGTCGCTGTTCATTTAATGACTCACTACACATATAAAGAGTTGTGATTTCACAATTCCCTATGGCTCATTGCTAGATGTACTGGCTGATTTCCTCTGCCTCTGTGCCACCTTTAGCACAATAGAGGCATATCAGCAGCATTAAGATTTATATCCCAGCACTTTGGACCAAGTTGTATAACTTTATCAGTGTTTTTGTCCCCAGCACTTTGGAAACCCAACTGAAGCCCTTGATTTCATCTCATCTTCAGACTTTTATTTTCAGGTTGATATCATTCAGACTAATGTACAACTTACCAGGCTGTTTCCTTGTAAACGTTGGACACAGTATCTGTTAAGCATTAACAAGCATGAAAAAGCCGATTCAAATGGTCGCTGTTCTTTGTCTAAACCCATTTAATGATTGACTACGGCGGTGTATATTTAATATATGGCAGATCAGAAAGTGTGTGTTTGAACTTTAACCTCCACAGAACTCCTTTTGTCTTCTTCAGTAGGAAAAAGGGATTCTATGCCACCACACAACCTACAACTGCGATGACACCTGATAATATCTGTAAAACTGTTAAAACTCTGCATTCAAAGAATGTATCTGTTTAGTGACATCTATAGGCATTTATTTATTGCAATTAATGTAAACTGTAGAGATGCAACATGGTCTTTAAAATTATTACAATTTGGATTGTGGGGAAAAAAAATCTATTTTTTCCTCCCCCTTCCCTTTGGCGGCCCTTAGTTTAATGTTGGGCCCCTAAATTGGCCCTCACCTATCAAAACTTTGATGACTTTGATGACTGAACGGTAATGAGCACACTCTCACATTTTACAATTGTGACAAAAAACATGTCTGTCTGTACCGTTTGTGCCGTTTGAATGTGGCACTGTTGAAACCAATGATTCACAGATTTATCAGCCAGAACTACTGCACAGAAATAGCATAAGGGTAGACTTATGACATAATGACATATCTTATTTGTTATGTGTGTGTGTGCTATGAGACCAACAAGCGTCATAAAGTTCTGATGCAAGTGACACATCTTCAAAATAGGCTATGCCTTATGATTATGATTGGAGTCACACTTGATGCCATTGAAATACTCAGCCACAATGGTATCAATGACATTATTTTGTTTGTATGGGTGTGCTCAAGTCTATTTATAAATATTTCTGGAATACTCCTTTGAGTCATTACGTTTATTTTTATTGTGTAGATTTGGAACTAATAAAATAGAAAATTATTTTAAATGATTTGATTCATTTACTTGTAGCCTATACATAAAGCCTGAAGCCTACCATAATGCCGTTGAAATTATTGAGTCAAACATAAAAAATAGGGTTTTAATTTGACTGTCAATTAATCAGTATCACAACCACATTTAAAGTTACAGTGTTCAAAGCAACACCATGTAATTTTTCACCACTATTTGACATCCTTTTTATAGCTTGCAACATATTTGTTTGTGTCCATCTAATCTAATGAACATGGAGCCATTGGAATGGTATTTTGAACATTCTGGAACAACTTCCTCAGTGTAGTAGCCTAATACCAACTAGCACAACAAAAAAGTAAATAAAAACGTCCAGGAATTATTAATTTGGATGACATATAGCTGAATCTCAATGTCCCCACTAAGCCCTGAACCCTCAAAGATTTAACCAGAATGACTCTGCCTCGTGATTGGCCAGTTTATGCCAGTTAATCTTATGGCTTGGAGTGGGCATTGGGATCCTGCTGCTGATCAGATGAGGGGTGGATAAAGTGTAGGTGTGGTTAAAATGTAGTGTTGTGATAAGGGTCCATAGACTACTGTACAGTCTAGCTCATTTCCTGGTACTGATGAATGCTCATCTGTTAGGAGATGACGAGATAGCTGATGTCTATGATAGCCTAAAGGTAAGAATGTAAGCGCTGACGTCTAAGGTAGGGAACAGCAGTGCAATTACACAAGATTTTGCTTCCCGAAACACAATGAGTTTCACATTCACCCGACTTCATCTTCCCTGTTCGCTGTATTTACTGTAGCCACAGCAGTACAGTGATCTCCTAAGGGCATTTCACAGAGTACCTGTCAACTGTCAAAGATTTTCGGTTTTCCCTCTCTGATTCAGTTTTTCAGGCTATGGCCTATAGCAAACTGTTTTTATCTTGCTTTATCTCGTCAGTTTTAGTATATAGTATTTTAGTAAGGGTAATGGTTAAATTTAAATACAAAAGCTAGACATATCTATTTCAATTAAATTGAATAATATCAAAACATAAATACACTTAAATCATTGGTTGTCCACAAGTTACACATGGCTTTCTTGACAGATCACATATAATGCTTAAAACAATCGGTTCACACAACTCTGATATTCACACATTCAAAAGCATTTTTTCTTAATCCTCAAAGACTGAGGAAAACCAAGAAAATGTATGTCAAAGTGTAGTTGTTATATTGGACAGTGTGAGTCACAGTTCCATGCATGAAAAAAGTATTTACTAGAGTGACTATATGTCCCACCCGTGAATTTGAAAAATGCACGATGATAGGAAAGGTTCTGCAATCCACCCTTCTTAAGATGTTATCTGGCATTCCGAAACTGATGCTATCTCGTTTATCTATCAATCTATCTTGATCATAACATTGTGATGTTAAATGTTAACTGGAAGAGTATTTTTTATTTTTTTATTTTTTTGCTGTGTTGGCTCTCTGGGGGGACACTAGTAGTATAGAGACACAATGTGCAAGAGAGAGTGATGTGATGTCGGTATTGTGGGCTGCATATACTGTACCTGAATGACTTTTTACAGTGCAGTAATTGCATACTGTATCTATCTGTGTCCGCATTTGCAGACCCTTCCTTGTCTATAACCTAATCTTTGTTTTGTAAGTGTTTCTTTGTTAGTCTAAAAACAATATTGACTGTGTGTGTGTGTGTGTGTGTGCGTGTGTACATTCAATATCAAAATTGTTGTCACAGCAGACACCAAACTGGTTTGATGGAAACTATCCATGCAGGTATGGTGGCATGCCATAATTATCACCAACAGACAGAGCTAATCCCTGGTGTGCAAATACACATACTGGTACTGTTTTTTTCACGGGAACAGAAAGTTAGTTCGGGGCCAACACTCCTACACTCACAAAGACACTACTGTATGCAGATATGAACAGGTTAGACAGCAAGGATTTGAACCATTTCTCTAGAAACAAAAATGAAAGTGACAGTACAGGCACAAATAGGCCTGATGCCAGTTCTTTTTCCCTCCAGTAAGGATTTATCTGAAGTGAAATGGGCTCAGGGTCACCTCCGGTCCATCAATAAATGGACAGAAGAGACAGACTGAGGACTGAATCAAAAAGCCTGTGCAGTTTCCAAGTCTCAATGATTTCATTAGAGGAAAAGTGGGCTATCAATCGAATGTTTCTTATTTCATAAGAATGTCAATTATTAGATGTCAATTTTTTAGGCTACTTACTTTACTAGGCCATGACTAACATTATTGGAAATAGCTAACATTAGATTTCAACAATCGTCACTGACACAGTCAACAGTACAAGAGGAGAGAGTATCAGGCATTAGTCGTAATGTTGGTGTTGGCTATGTTACCTCCTGTAGATTCAGTATGCTCAATGTATTTCTAATGGAAGAAGTCAACTCACTGCGGTAAACTACGCAATCTTTAAGCAAAGGGATTTTTGATGGACTGATATGGGTGTGGCAGGGAAACGAAACTACTGGCTCTGCCTGGAACATTCATCTGTTGTTTTTCAAATGGTTGGAGGTGTCTGGAAAGAAGCTGAATCGTTTTATTGTCTACAGATTACTAGACACAGACATGTATGAATCTATATGTACTGTCTCCAAGTGTTAATGATTTCATTAGAGAAAAAGTGGGCTATCAATCGAATATTTCTTATTTCATAAGAATATCAATTATTAGATGTAAATTTTACTCTTACTTTAATTTTAATCTTACTTTCCTAGGCCATGACTAGCATTATTCGAAATAGCTAACATTTGGGACAACATAATAGTTCTCATTTTAGGCATTTCAACAATTCTGTCAAAATGGCATCCAGAATCCAATATCACAGAACCCTTATGTAAAAATATGACCACTTTTTTTTTGGACCCAAAAATGACTTACTCCTCTATCCTACAGCAAGTGTTACTATGCATACTGTAGGATAGAGGCTAAAGGATAATGTTGCGACTACTAACAGACACCTTCAAATCATACTACCTGTTAATGTCCCAATAGCATACCTGGAACAATATTAACCAGATCAAACCAATTTTTTGTTGTTAAGAACCCTACTTGACAACAACATAACTGACATATTCAAGTTCTAACACCCTCGTTCAAGAGGGTTCTCATACACTGAAAAGTAAAGGAGGTGTGTTTTTCAAAAGAAAATAAAAATGTAATAAACAATAATGCAAATATAGAAGTATTGTCTAAATTGAGCAGAGCAGTAGGTCTCATTGGCATGAAGGTGAAGGTACAGGCTTCCACCACATACTACAGGAGGCCAGTCAGGACTGAATTGCTAGTATCTGTGGTGGAAACCTCTACTTAATACAGGTCTGCACGTTAGTGTGCTGAATTTTTTTATTTAATTTAATTACATTTTTTTTAGATCAAGTCAAAATCATCCAATACTTATATCAGCATACATGATGAACAAAAATAAAAGTCAATAAATAAATAGAGAGCAAGCAGAAGGCATAGATAACCAATCAGTTTCTTAGTCAGTAAAGAAAACACACGACTGAAACTATTTCTTAAGTTGTAAGCCTACAGATCTCTTGATGTTAGCACCTTCTTGCTGCAGAAAATTAAAAATTGCATGGTCTGAAATTAATGCATCATGCAAGTGCTGTGTGTAGCACATCAGCTGATAATAATTATTATTACAGATCATGTTTTGCAGGGGAATCACAGAGAGAGTGAAACTTTTTGTGAAAAAAGTTTCTGGATAAACACATTGTACACACAGTGTATCAGAACAATATAGCAGGCAGTTGCAAAAGTCTAACTTTGTAAATGCTTCCTATATCCACTGGTAAGTCCTGCAAGGCTGTATTTTTCAGCCATTAAACTCAATATTGAGGTGATCCTTAACATGCAAAGACTTTATACATTATTACATGTTGCCACAAGTGCCGCCTTTGGATGTGTACTTGGGAGGCTTATACTATAATTGGTTAGACATGCCCTGTCCTGAAATACCACTAGACATAATGAATAGGAACTAACTCTGTAAGCAGGTCTGCTTCACCGTTGATATTTACAGGTTGCTACAAGTGGCACCTTGGGGTGTGCACTTGGGAGGCATATACTATCCAAAAGATTGGTTAGACATGCCCTGTCCTGAAATAACACAAGACTTAACTAGCTCTGTGGGCAGGTTTGCTTCTCTGTGGCCATTTACAGGTGCTCCACCCTGTGAGTTATCTACCTGACTTCCTAGTTCAGGGCATCACTGCATCTACTGGGGACTGGGGACAACACTGGGGATGAAGATAGTACCATCAGTATCTTGCCCTCTGAGCCCCTGTAACATAGCTATGGCATTGAGGAGTGTTGTGATTCTCTTTGGCATTTTCCCCCTCTCTTCCACTGGTAAGTTGTCTGTTTGTTTAGTTAGACTAGACACTTTAAGCTGGGAACAGACCTACCGACTTTCTCAGTCTTTTACGATTAGAACGCCAGTCTTTTACGATTAGTGAGCCAAACCTAACGATCTAGTTGTCGGCATTTTAATGTCATAATTGGTATCATAGCGACCTCAGAACGGACCGGTTAAGATCATATCAAACATGTTTGATTCAGATTCGGACCCAGTCGTAATTGCGTCAACAATGGGAAGAATCGCATCGTTACAAATCTGTCACCCAAACACGATTCTAGCCACGACTGAAACTTGCGACTACTCATGATTACCCATGACTACCCATGACTGGCCCGGACGTTCCATCGTATCAAAATCGGGGTTAATAATCGGTAGGTCTGTTGCCAGCTTAAAGCAAATAGACAAGGCTATGCTTCTGCTCCGATATTCAAATAGCCTAATGCAGCGCTTCTAAATGCCTGTTTGCGTGCGAAGAGAGGGCGCAAGCGCTCGTATTCAGCTGATGGTGCTGTAGCCTACTTGTAGCCGGCAGAGAAAGACTAGGACATGAGGGTGAGATGCGGCAGTGGCCAGAAAAAGCTGGACCAACATCGTTTCAACAGCCAGATGGCTAGGACTACATCCGAAGTACCGCTGCCCCCGATTGTCTCCGATGTCGAGCTGGATCACCTTGCGCTGGCGGGCCGAAAATTTCATCTACGGCCGCCTGCTGACTGATCGCTCAACTTGCCTACAACAAGATCTAGGTTACATCGGAGGCTGCCGTTGTCCCCATCTCTGCTGAGAGAGAGAGAGAGATCTCCCACCAGCCTACACGTCTCGCCCCTCTCCTCCATCCTGTGATCATCGAAGGCGGATCTTGATAAGACTATGATCCTGGTGAACTTTATGTAGCCTATGTCTTCTCCACAATATTAATATTATCTTATTAGCTTATTTTATTTATTTATTTATTTTTGCTTTATTTTATTTTATTTTGCTTATCTATTCCTGTATCCTAATCTATCTTTTTCCATGCCATTTCACTACTAGCCTACAATAGTAGACTATGTGTACGTGACAAATAAACACTCTTGAATCTTGAATCTTAAACATATTTGCAAAATAGCCCTATTGTCAATTTACCTCACTCAAAAGTTACGTAGCGCATGATCTGACGTGAGTGAGGTAAATTGTCAATAATAATAATGGGCAAAAAGTGCTACACTGTTGCAGGTGAAAACACATTTACCGTCAACAGTACAAGACGTAGAGAGTATCAAGTGTTAGTTGTAATGTTGGTGTTGGCAATGTTACCTCCTGTAGGTTCAGTTTTCTAAATAGATTTCTTTAATGAAAGATGTCGACTCACTGTGGTAAACGCAACCTTTGTGGACATAGAGATTATACTGATAAGGGTGTGGCAGAGGGAAACAAAGCTACCGGCTCTACCTGGAACATTCAAAGCACCTGTTGTTTTTCATATGGTTGGAGAGGTCTGGGAAGAAGCTGAACCTTTTTATGGTCTACAGGTTACTATTCATACAGACGTGTATGAATCTATGTATATTAATACTGTGTAGGCTATTGAACTAATTCATTAAAGGAGTTCTCAAAATAACCATTATGATGAGTTGACCCTTTCTGACGATGAAAACTAGAGCTGCTGTACATGTCAAAAAGTAAGAATATTACATACTGGCCTGACTGGCCACAGGAGTTTTTCTCAGAGTATTTGTGCTGCTCTGTCTTACCTTACTAAATGAAAACCTAATCTTAAACAATCTGCTTCCCTATGACAGTAAAGACCTTCCTACAACCAGTTAGTCAGCTCTTTGCCACAGTGACATATGACATTTGAGAGGCAAGAGGCGATATGCATGAAAGCTTGTTTTGAATAGGAGATAGAAGTCTGGAATGTGTTTTTTCTCTGCGGTCTGCCCTTGGCATAAGGGAGTGACGCATTTTTGGCTTATGTTCTTTCTGTTTGTGCTTGTGTAACACAATGAATGCATTCACAATGCTTTAAGAATAGTGGGTTCATAAGTGTTACCCCAAAAATCCATCTGGCCCGTGACCTGTCACCATCAGGAGGGACACAGCTTTTCCTTTCCAAAGTCGGGGATCTTTCTGGGATTACTTCTTGTCTTCTTGGAGTTGATGACAAAATTGCTGAAAAACAGGAAAAAGTAAAGGAAGTAAAGGAAGAAGTCTACAAGCCAAGTCAAGATTGAAGGTTAATTCAGATCTTTTCTGAACTTGGGACAGTCAGCCCATGCATTTGCTGATATACAATCTCTATGAAATGATGAGGTGACCTCTATGGACTAAAAGTGCAGATCATGTAAAAAGGACTACCTCCAAAGATCTATATGCTCAACAGAATTCCACACATGCCTGTTTGTCTTCAATATAGAGTGGTTGGACCCGGACGACCGAATGATGGATAGTCATAAATGGGGACATGTGGACCAACAGAATGGTGCAGAGATGATCAGAGTGATGTGCGGAGTGCATTGAATGTAAAGGTGACCACTGTTTCCTTCTAAATCCTTACACCCACTGACTTCAGAACCCTTAAGCCCAATTCAGACTGAAGATCTGTAACGAGATGAGACGGTTTTAGAGGAGTTGTGGCAGTATGAATCAATAGTCGCAGGTTGTTGCAAGCAGCTGCAAGCCGTCGCAAAAGATTTAACATGTCAAACTGCATTTTCAGAGTTTTAGAACGTTGCAGGTTTTCAGAACGTCATAGCCTGTCTCGTCACGGATCTTTGGTCTGTAGCCACCTTTACATCACCAGGATGAAAAAACTGATAACACAGAATGCAATGCACATCACAGATTACCTTTTCCGAATCTCACTACATAGCAGGGATCTCAAAAGATACAAGATGATGTCTGCATGACACTGTGCAGTGTCACAATGATACTGTGATCTTCTATTTGTCTAGGAATGGTGGATATATAAAGACAGAAATGATAATTCAATCTGACTCGGTTGGATGCACTTTACCTACAGTAAATCACTGAACTTTTCTGGAACTGAAGAAATTTTTCCATGGAACTAGAAGCTCTCCATTCCTCTGTAAAGTCCAGACCACATCATATGGCCTTGTGTATGAACATGACATCAACAAGGATCACTATTTGTACATTACTTACACTTTACTTGATGAGGGAGTGCATAGCATATCCACCCTCATGCACACTTTCTAATATATTCATCAATGCTTCAAGTAGGACCAACATTAATCAAATATATTTCCAAAATAAAAGTCTCTATGTAATATTTTATATTGTCTGATAAAATACATAGGCCTATTGTAAAAATTATGCAGCTATACTGTAGGCCCTCTATATTGTATACATGTCATATACGTACAGTATCACCACTGCCTCTCCTGACATGGGGTAAACAGAAACTAATCCTAATGAAACTAATCTTTACTCTGAGGGCAGCACACCACAGTTCCGATCTTTGAAATATCAGGGTTGTCAGTTATTTAACATCATTTCAGTTAAGTAATAGTATACCTACCATGCCTCGATAGCACTGGTAAGGTGTTATGAATACTTATAAATCCTTATCAAATAGCTAATTTGCTACTAATACACGTCTGTAAACAGCAAATTAATGCTGACTGTGTGTCTTAATAAAGTGTTACCACACACACAGACTTATACAGTGTATTATGAGGCGTTTATGCTTGGTTTAATTACTAATGCACTCCCCTATGAAGTAAATTGATACCATGACTGTAATCAATTGAAAAACTCTACAATAACATATTATGTAATTGCACTATCACTATCAGCCTTTGGTTATGAAGAAGTCCTTAGAAAGTAATGAATGAATGAAACAAAGCAAAGTGTTAAATGATCCTGTTTTTTTTCCACTTGTGCATTACATATCTTTCTTTTCTTGAATTTGTGTGTTTATAGAGCGACATTCCCTGAAGTACTTCGACACAGTCACATTGGGAATTGAGGGACGGGAAAACGGTTCTATCCCAGAGTTTGTTGACATCATGATGGTTGATGAAATTGTGACTGGTTCCTATGACAGCTCCTCTCGGGCGATGTTACCCAGGCCAGTAACAGAGGAAAAAGAAAAGTCCAATATCTTGTCATCCAACATCTTGCTGTCAGAGACTGAGCAGGCTTCGAGAACTGAGAGATCTCTCATGGCACAAATTAAGAATTTGGAAAAGCACTTCAATCATGCTGAAGGTGAGTCTATGCATTCTCTTGGTAAGGATTTACCTTACATTTATACCATAATTAAGTGAGAAAAATTTGATTCCTGTAAAATGTTGACACAATTCAAGTAACCAATTTTATTAACAGTTATTATTAACAGTTTCACATCTCATATCTGTTCATATCTGTTATTTCCTTCTCCCAGAAGTTCATGTGTATCAGAGAATGTGTGGCTGTGTGTGGGATGATGAAACTGAGGCCATTGAGACTTATGAGCAGTATGCTTATAATGGAGAGGACTTCCTGTCTCTTGATCTGCATCGGATGAGATGGAAAGCAGCTAGGATAGAGGCAGTGCCATGTCAAAATGAACGCAACAGAAACAGGGCTGAACTTCAAAACATCAAAGACTTCTTAACGCAAGAATGCACTGCCAGACTGAAGAAGTTTGTTCAAAGCAATGCATTCCCTAAAACAGGTACAGCAGCTCGAACCAAACCAAAACAGCAGAAAACTCACAGTAGACCACATTACTTATTTACAAATTCCTCCAATTTAATTTTAAGCTGTTGCAACTAGGGTTGTAATGATATTGTATTGAATCAAGAAATCGTGATACGCAGAGTCACTATACTGTATCGTGATAGCCTGGGAATTCCCATGCTCCTTTGCTCGCTTATTTCATTTCACTCTGCAGAGGAGCATGGTGACTATGGCCGTTTTCTCGCTTACTTTCGGTATCCAATCGCAGAACAAAAAGGGATTTGTACGGCCCTCGATTGCATTTTACGTCACGTGGTGGCTCTGGTATTGGCCCCGAGGTATGTACAGACGCTATGATAGACATTCGTAGCGCCCAATAAACAGCTATGGACAATTGTAAACGATGCTTCCGCAACGAGAAATGCAATAGGTAGGTCCCCAGACTAAATATCACTTGTGATTTTAGTTTGGCATTCGCCAGGCTAGTATCGTGATGCAAGAAGGCATATTATATGATATAACCATAGGCATAACCAAGGCATATTATATGATATAACCATTATATGATGCAATGGTGCTTCCAAACTTAAATATATTGGTGTAGTCTCTTGTATTATATTCTAGTCATAAAAGATTATCAAAAAGATATATTTTCAAAATTGTAGGGTGTATGACCATAGGTCAAAATCGTGGGTTGGGTGTATCGTCACAGCCCTTGTTGCAACAGGTTGTAAGTAAATATCGGTACATGGTCTTTTTGTGCCTAAACATCCTCAAAGTCATCTCAATGTTGCTTCTCAATGTTCCTGTTGTGTTAAATGTTCCTGTTGCTTAGAGTTTCTTTTCTGTCTCTGAATCTTCCTCTCTCCACTTCCTTCAGTCCCCCCGAAAGTGTTTGTTTTCCCCGACTCCTTCTCTTCAAGGTTGGTGTGCCACGCTACAGGATTCTACCCTGATGGAGTGATGATCACCTGGAGGAAAGATGGAGAGGAGATGCAAGAAGATGTGTATGTGTGGGAGACACTGCCCAATGGGGATGGAACATTCCAGAAGAGAGCTGTGCTCACAGTCTCACCTGAGGAGAGGAGGAAGAGTACATACAGCTGTGAGGTGGCACACAAGAGTGGAGAGCCAATCATCATGACTGTGGAAGATGGTAAGACTGACAAGAAATCCCGAGGTTACAAAACATCACAACCCTTTTTGCCAGGAAGCTTTGAGCCATTCTACATACATTTAAGAACAGACATATAAATTTAGATGGGAGAGCTCAGAGTTGAGTGTACACAGTAACCATGACTGACTGAACTGGTATAGGCTATACATTTTAATTGACCTTGCAAACAATCAGAGGCTGAATGAATCAATTAATCAAATGAATCAATGACTTTAAATGGAACACACCATTAGGTTAAAAAAAATCACAGATTGATAGGTGAAAAATATTGATCAAAATACATGTGGATCTATCAATGGAAAGTGGACATACAGTGCACATCTCGGGAATGGCAGCATGGACATGTCCACATGTCGCAGTAATGTTCAGAAATTCAGCAGGAGCAGGATGAAAATAACATACAGTTCTCTACTTGAACGGACATGATTTGATGTGCTTATTTAAAGATGTTAAAATAAAGAACACTTTTTCTTTCCTACAGGAACTTCCAAGGCCGGGATTATTGTTGGGTGTGTGGTTGCAGTTGCAATCCTTATTGGAGTGATTGTTGCCATTTTTATGATGAAAAAGAAAGGTGAGTTGCCTTTATTTTTGTCCAATATAAATTCCAGAATGTTTGATGTCAGTGGTGGACTTTAACAATTGTGATTTTAAACATTCCTCATCTGTTTGACAGGGTACAAACAGGCAGCAGGTAATTACACTTTGAAAATAATAATAATAATAATAATAATAATATATAATAATATAATAATATATATATATATATATATATATATATATATATATATATATATATATATATATATATATATATATACAGGGTGCGATTTGGTGGGGGGGATGGGTCGGATTTCCTAACCTGGTATCCCTGGTATCCCTGCCTCTGCTTGAATAATTTTATCTCCGGTGGGGATAACATTTATCCCCCCTTGATATCTCGTGACAGTATGCAAGCAATGCGACTAACAAACATAGTGTGCCGCGAATTATAAAATTAAAAAAATTGCGTCCTGTGTCCTGAATTGTGTATGTGACAACTCCTGCCTCACTTTGCCTCGAACTTTATCCTATAAACGCAGGTGTTTTTTTCTCACTGGAAAGACTAAAGCTATAGACGAGAAGGAAAACGAAAGGAAACTTCATAATGTTATCACATTGTTTGAACAACTTTGTGCAAAGGAAAACGAACTGTTTGACAAAGGCACAATTTAAGTTTGATATGAAATGTGTGTAATGTCAACGTATCAGGCAAAATATCCGAATCGCGGGGATGAGAACACTTTATAGGTAAATCAGCCAGTTGTAGAAAATGACCAATAAATGGCATAATCTAGGCAAAATGCTCAAACAATACATTAAGTAGGAAGGCCTAGTTGGTCCTATTTGCATTGGCTATTTTTTATGCTCAATGCCCTGGCTTCCCTCACAGTTGCAAAAAAAAATAAAAAAAATAGGTTAACGTTTCCAGCGCACTTCCGGGCGTACCGTCGGATCCAACGAATGTCTTGGGTTGGGTCAACATATCTCTGAGCTATCAAAGTAATTTGGCTATTATTGGCTACATTAAACAATGTAATCTGCAGCACTTTATTTAAATATTTAACACACCGCAAGCAGCAGGAGGGTCTGAACGAGAGAGTTTCTAAGTTTTGTGAAAAATGTCATTTGTCAGGATTGCGCTCTACACGCAGCAGCAGCAGTCACATGAACTGCGGTAGCCTACTTCAGAGGCATCTGGTAGACACTGCGCTGTAGAATATAGGCCTACTAATGGCATGATTGTTTTAATGAATGGATAAGCAGAATATTTTGTATTTTTTTTTTTTTGGCCGTTGGGTAGTAATGATGTCACCAACGCAATACCGTTTCAGAAACATCCCCCCCTGTTTTTTTCACAAATCGCACCCTGTATATATATGGGCAATTCCAGCGTTCAGGACAACACGGTCTCATCCCTCCGCGTCAACCGTTTGAGGCTTGGTCAAACGGTACCTGTCCACTAACCACGTCAACGTTTCTAGCAAAACGCGAGTCCCCTGCGTTGTTTACAGGAGGCGTGAAATTTCAGAATTTCAGTTGGCTGCTCTTTCCTGCTCCTGTTTGGTTGATTCCAACGGCTCAAACACGACGCTGTACTGGCATTGGCTAATAAGGCTGCGTTTGACGCCTTAATTTGCATAATGTTCAGCCGAGCCCAACTTTTGACGTGACGGATGAACGCGCTGCCTTCCCACAATGCTTTGCGGGACGATTTGACGTGCTCCATTGAAAATGAACTGAAATCGCGACGCCGGTTATACTTGACGTGACCAGTGGATCTCCACGGAAAGACCCACTGCGTCAAATGTTTGAAGCTGAGGGTACCCCTTTGCGTCTCTCCTTTAACGACAAGGGCCGCCCATAGATCTGAATGGAAATCCCTCGGAGTTGATTGTTTACGCATTGGGCTGCCGATAAAACCATCTTCGCATTCAAGGTAGCCCCTTGCGTCTCTCGTTTAACGACAAGGCTGGGGCTACCTTGGCATTCAGGGAGATGGTAGCCTGTGAGCTTAAAAGTTACAGCCAACCAACATGCTTTGGTTTATTTGGCGTTGATGACACCATAAACTAGATTGGCTACACTACTGTGCATGATAACACTTGAGGGTTTACCCTAGGGATATCCGATTTTTATTTTATTGTTATGATTAGCCTTTCCTGGTTTCGGACGCACCTTGTCAATTCTGGCCCAAACAACCAGTGATTCGCGCTGCACTTTTATTATTATTGTTAGGAATAATAATATAATAATAATAATAATAATAATAATAATAATAATAATAATAATGTTAGGCCTAGGTTATTTTTATTTATTTTATTTTTTTTAGGCGATTTCTTGTTTGACGTCGGCCAATCAACGTCATGGCTGACGTTATGTTACACGATCCCAAGCGTCATTGCGTCTTTTGACTTCTCCAAGTAAGTAGTATCAGAGAACTTCTAATAAGGGGAGAATTTTCACTCCGAACACTGCCGGTGTGGTATTGCGCCTAGATGGCGCGCGCGGGTCGAGTGCAAGAATGGCTTGGGTTCAATGCAGCTGTACCATCAAATGCCTGCATTTCTTTTAGATATCATTTTTTGTCTTGAATAAATGCAATACTGCATAGGCTACAGGGGGCAGAGATTGTACTAAATTCATCGGTCCACACATAATGTTTTTAGCATGCTTTCGTTCATTTGTAACATCGACATGCCAAAGTCTCCGTCAACTTGCCACCGCAAGTCTTCCCTACACCGGCCATTCACGCAGACTGGCCAGTTAGCAGAATGCTAGCGAGGCACGGGCAAAAACAGGCTCACAGTTGTGAAAAACTGTAGATGGTGCGTATGTATTGAATATATTTCACTTTTTGATTGGCTAATCTATGTCCAACTTGCTAAAAATAAAATGCAAATCTGTGACGTGTTCCCGACGCTAAATGGGTGATAAATTAGTACATTTAGCCCTATACCTCCATAGGTGCCCCATTGTATTTTCCACTCAGTTTCCACTGACTCGCGATCGCCCCCTAGCGGATTTGCAATTGGAATTGTAGGTTGAATGGCGGTGAATAGAGAGTGCTATGGCTCGCCGTAAACGGGCTCTGGTAGTATCCTCATGCAAAAATCGGATATAAAGCTTTTTGTTGATCAGAAATGATCAGTTATGACATTAACTTATTGCCAAATGTGTTGTTGGACTTGGGTAAATGTTTTATTGCGCTGTAGGATTTTGGTAGCATAAACCTTCCTGGAATAAATCTTGGTGCTAGCGTTGATTTGTCGGTTGTGCCAAGGCTAAGTAAGCAAGCTATCGATAATGTTATGTTAGCTAATGTTATAGTGTTGCCAATGTCAATAGTAATTCGTAAGTAGTCTTCTATTGAGCAGTTTTGCCATATCAGAGAATGTTTAATTGGCTCTGGTCACATGCTACAGATGCCAGTGAAAGACAGAGTACTTGAACTCCTTAAACACTTCAGATGAGTGTTTGCACTGTCATGTATGTGTGTAAGATAGTAAAGGAACTAACATTTATCTTCAGGTCTATCAATAACACACATGAAAAGTATTATTTTCTGTCAACCACGTAGCCATAACTCAATTTGTAGATCATAATTGGACTATCAAGCCATCTCTTTTCATTTATCATACCAGGAATGTTGAACTTACTGAAGCCTAGATCTCTGTCATCCTTCACAATCCAACTAGGGCATCAGTTCAATAGACCAACAGTATATTCATTTAATGTTCTCATTATCAATGAGGTAAAGGCTATTTTTGCATTAACCTATGCTGGCAGAACTAATAATAGTTTTTGTCTGTTTGTATGTGTGTGTATTGTATGATGTGTATTTCAGAATGACGAAACCAAAATTTAGGCCTTGTGAAAACTGCCAAGAGCCCAACCAGGCGAGCAGAAAAACTTGCCAGAAATGTTACACTGTACTGAAATCCAAAAAAAAACGGAGGGATTGAAGGAGCTCCTGACTCCTGAGTGGGCAAGTGGGGTTGTAAAGAACCGCAACGCATCAAGGGAGGTGACCAACGCCCAAATTGCTGTAAGTGAAAATTCTCATGCTTCAGGATTTGAATGTTTATCAAAATGAACCTTAAAGTCAAAGGTCAAAGGTGCAAGCATGGATTTAATATATGGTTTGTATTTAACTTTCCTTTTGCTGACATGTCTATGAATGCATCCCACAGGCAGTCTATATGTTGTGCACAGGTTATTCATTAAAAATGAAGTCATGTATTCCATAAAAAACATTCTGTAAAAGTGCTGACTCCTGGCATAATTGTTCCAAAAATTAAGTGTCGACCTACGGCCTTCTTGAGATTTTATGTAAAGAAGGCAATATTTGAATTGATGTAAATTGGGTCCAGAATCAATCCTTCTCTTCTCTCTTTTTGTTCATCAACAGACGGCCTTGCAGTTACATACCAAACAGTTAATATACATCTGATTATCAAAATGTTTTCTTGTAAATAAATGTCATTTGTAACTCTGTTCAGTCTTACCTACAGACCAGGTAGTGTTTTGCAGTGCTCACTTGGGACCGGTGAGAGGATCGAATTTCGTCTGGAGCTGCTATTACACACCTGTATGCTTATTTATTTATTGTTCTTCAGAGTCACCTGCTAAGGCAACTTTAAAGCTACAAAAGACATTTGAAATACTATTGTGAAGGAACAAATTATTGTAATCTCTTGTGGCTGCTCAGGAATACCATTCCTTTCTGAAATTTTATGCAATGCCCCTTTGCCTTTAGTCATACAGGACAGTGGAGATTTATTCGAGGAAGGAGGAGAGTTGGAGAGAGTGCCAGAGTTGGTCAAAAAAACAGCCCTGCTGGTGCCCAAATTGTGTTATGGCCTTGGATTAGTTTTTGTAGAAGAGCATTTATACCAAAATAGAAAGATCATGGCATAAATGATATAAGAAAATATTTAACCTATTCCTGATTAAATTATGAACTATGCACCTCTCATAAGCACAACAAAGGAATCTATCAGTTCTGTGTAGGACCACCTACTTACACTCTTCTATATGAATTTTCTGTTCATTGTGCCATGTACCTTTCATTTGAATGCTAAATACATTTTGGGCCATTGTCTGTTGGCTCTCAACCAGTTTATTTCACTCTTTCATCTACCGTAAAACTCCAAATTATAGCCCAGGCTTTTATTTTCTCAAATCGCCAAAATGCACCGGCTTGTATTTGAGACAGGCGTCTATATGAGACAGGCCTTTAATGTTGAGATGTTCGTTGAGTCTGGGACAGATCATGTTAGAATTAGTCTAGGCCTACTATAATATCTTAGATTACTGGTATCTTAAAATAACGAAACGATTTGACAATGCACGTTACCATCAAGCCTATGAACTTGTTGCCCGAACACATCAACAAGAAAGAAAGGACAACATCCCGAAGTTAATGATACACCTATTATCTCTCCTCTCCTCTCCCAAAACAACAATCAATACTATAGCCTACAGGAATTCATGGCCTTATGAAAAACTAATGATAAATAAAAAACGAAGTTGTATGCTATGGAATAATCCTTCTATAAACATGGTTTCAAACCTGCTGCGCAGACACCGTTCACAGACCCTGGTTCACGGGCAATTCTGCGTGCGCAAATTACATCACTTTCTCTTTCTCTAGGCTATGCGTCTACATCAAATTCAGGGCCGCCGTTCCCCATACGCAGAGTACGCAAGGTGCGTAGGGCCTCAACCACTTGGCAGGGCCTCGGGGGGCCTCCAATTTTGAGCTTTACTAAAAAATGTCATGATAATAGTTACATTGCAAAAATATATGAATTAGTAATGAATAGGCCCATCATTTTTTGTTAAAAATTGCGTAACTCATCATACAATTCAAGCAAATTAACAGTTTTGCCTAATATACAAAGATAGTCCTACCCACCCCTATTCCCTGAAATGGTACATCCCAAATTGCGTCTTTGAGTTTGTTGTGTCGGCTTTGATTGAAGCAGCAAGCAGCAACGTTAGAAAACTGCAAATTGCAAGATTCTGCTGTGCAAATGTTCAGTAAATGTGTCAACATCGTTGACATCTAATAATGAAGAGACAGCATGAATCTGGTGCTGAAAAGCGAAAGAAAAAGAAGCAAAAAGAAGACGCCCGTGCATCCCTGGCCGGTAAGTCCGTTTAGGCTAACGTTAATTGTTTTGCTAACTTAACGTTCAATGATGTTGCTCAATTTAGGCTCGGTTTGCTTTTGTTTTTTTTTTTTTTTTTTTTGGGGGGGGGGGGGCTCCCTGACCAGTTAAGCTTAGGGCCTCCAAAACCTTAGCAGCGGCCCTGATTAAATTCCCTTCGCAGATTTCCTTTCCTTGAGGAGATGGCATCTTTGTTCACGATTGAATCAGGCATATTACTTGCTGTGAAATAATTATTGGGACGTTATGCGTTGTTTCACAAGTGTCGGACTCGGTAGACTATACATTGCATTGGCTAATATGCAAGGAGATCGCTAAAATGTTTACCGTTAATGCCCTGAGAGTTATAGGCTTACTGAAAACTTCATACTTTTCCTGAAAATAATTTAATTACAGTCTGAGGAAGAGATCATGCTGCAAGTCCCTAATTCGTGTTCCTTTCACCTGCCATCATGCTCGCATGTGCGCAAGTTATGGACAAGTTATGGACTGCATGGTTCGCATTCTACACCATACTGGCTTAAACAGACGAGTTTGGAAGATTAAATTAGAGCTTGAAACGGGCCTTAAAACTAAGACCCGAACCGGCCCCAGCCCGAGAGAACTCCACCCGAGCCCGCCCCGGCCCGTATGATTGACAGCTTCATAGAGCCCGAACCCGTTTGCAACCCGACATTTTTCAATTGTGCGCATATGAAAGCAGTCAACAATGAGTCATTTTTGCTGAACATTTCTACGTTTTTTATTCAGATTAGTTAGCCTACAGATGTCTGAAGTTCAAGAACTTCAAGGCTAAAATAAATGATCTGCCCAAAGTTAAAAGAAAAATAAGAACAGCAATAATTACCAGTTGTCTTGCTGTCACTTTAACATCACGTCGCACTTCTTGCATTTGACATACCCCACTGCCTCGTTTTTCTCATTGTGAACGTGCTCAAAATGTTTCCACACCTCCGACCTCGCATTTACTGGCTCGACCAACATGAATTCGCCAAGGGCTAATCTCCGTTTAACTTCTTCTACATCCATTTTGCATCTACTAACACATGCCTGTAGATCGAACGTTAGGCGTATCATGTGATCGCATATTTGCCGCGCATCGGCTTTCAGACCGAGCCGGGCCCGCTTGGAATATTGAAATTAGACCCCGAACCGGCCCGAACCTGGCAGGTCCTGTTGGGCCCCGTCGGGTTCGGGCAAATATTTCCAGCTCTAGATTAAATACCACCCGAAACTAAAAAACAGACCAGGCCTCTATTTGAGACCGGCCTTTAACCCCAAACCTGTAGCCACACCAGGCGTGTAAAAGAGACAGGCGTCTATTTGGGACTCTGCGATTATTGGAAGTTTTACGGTACACATATGTCATCCAAGTTCAATAATTATTTCCTCGATTACAGGCTATTCCCTTTACAACATTTTACAAATTATGTCTATTTCTTTATACTAGGTCTACTTAAATGCAAGAAGTGTTTTGATTTAGAACCTAAATAATAATAAAATAAAAGTTTCTAAAACCTAAACCTTCTAAAAAAAACATGAATGTAGGCTACTTCAACTTTGCTTTGGGATTTGTTTATATATAAATAGGCTAGGCCTACTGCACATTGTAATTAAGTCGCTGCCTGTTGCTGGTAATTCTGCATTTGTCAAGCCCGCAGAGGGAGCATCTGTGCGCGGCCATATTCAGAGTGCTGTGTTCTCGCCCATTTTGTCGACCGGTGAACTGCCACCATATGTAAAATAGACATGAATCATGTTTTACAAAATTATCAGAAAGTCGAAAATGTATCATGGGTCAAAATAAATGTCAAGGACCAGGAAAACAAATCCCACAAGCGATTATTATTTTAATTTTTTTTTTTTTTTGCTTATCACTCCTGAGCTAACTAAATAATTTCTCCTTGGCCCTCCTCCAGCTGACAACCGGCCCTCCCCACCTCTGAATAAATTATGGTCCCTAATAAAAGAGCACGGCTGTCCTGTTTGCACGGTGCACTGGGTGCATCAAGGAAAGAAAGAGAAACCTTAACTTTATTTGCACAACTGTACAAAGCACTTTGGATATGCACTGTAGCTATACATGAAAATAACTGTAAAGTATGCTGGTCATGTACTGTAGTCCATGTAAGCAACAACAATAATAATGACAACACAAATAAGTGTGTACAATAAGTCAACAATGGCACATAGTGGTATGTTCTACTGTTTGTCCAGTGTGCGTTTGTCCAGTTTAATTTCTGCTGAAGATCTCTGACATTCACCACACCCAAACAAACAAGTACACTAGGTTATTGTGGTAGATGAAAACATTGCAGGGTGCACACGCATGATAGAATGAATGCATTTATTTTGTTCTTTTCAGTTCAAGACTGCATGATGAATAGAGATACTAATTCTCAGTGTTGGGATTAACAAGTTATAAAAGTAACTAATTACTGTGATGCTTTGCTTTCTGGCATTACAGAAAAGGCATTTTACTTGGTACAATGGTCAGTAATGCACATTACAATGCATTTTTAACATCTGAACACTGCGTTTTAGACATTTTAAGGAAAAGATTATTTCATTTAATGGATAGTGCTCAGTGCAGTAATAGATGGGCCTTAAGCATGATTCTTATTGTGTAGCCTCGGTATTGTGGAGCCCATACAAACTTAAAGTTATTGTATATTATATATCTTAATAATTATATTCAAAATTATTTTGCAACAGATAATATTTCATTTCAATGCATCTTGCAATAGATTTCTCAAACATCTGCATACCCATATGTCATCCAAGTTCAATAAATATTTGCAGATGAACAGGCTACACCCTTTACAAAAAGCCGAATTATGTGTCTATTTCTTTGTACTACATAAATGCAAGACATGTTTTACTACCTGCTACCATTATGTAAAAAGGATCAGGAAAACAAATCCTTCTTGGCCCATCCCACAGGCGATTTTTTTTTTCACTTGGCCTCCTCCTGAGCTAACTAAATAATTTTGTCCTTGGCCCTCCCATAGTTGAATACCGGCACTCCCCACCTCTGAAAAAAGTATGGTCCCTAATTATAGAGCAAGGCTGTCCTGTTTGCACGGTGCACTGGGTGCATCAAGGAAGAGAAAAGTTAATTTGAGGGCATGGAGATAGAGATGCATAAAATGCAAAGTATAGCCTACAGCCTGCTGTAAAACTGGTTAGGTCAGTGTGGGGATCAGTTTCATTTCTGCTGAAGATCTCTGACATTCAAAGTTGGCCTGTGTCCATACCAAACACCAAACCCAAGCAAACAAGTGTGTTCTTGTTGTGGATGAAAACATTGCAGAGGGCCCGAAAGCGCAATCAACATGCAAAACACAGGTTAGGGACACATGAAGGGAACAAGAATGGAGGACCTGCAGCAGGAAGATGTGTAGGCCAAACTGGTTATTCCACGCTTTCATTTTGTGGCGCAAAATTGGAGTACACTTTTTAAATTTGATTCAAAAAAGCAGACTTGACCTTAGTACACTTTTATTGTTTGCAATTGTTTTATTGTTAGGTTTGAAACTTGGAAAGATTGTTGGAAGGATTATTATAACTTTGCTTTTTATTTGTCTATGCAAGTTCAAAGCGGCTCACAGATATGCCTGATGAATTTGTGCGGCGTATCCTCAACAAACTCTATACAACCCAGGACTCGCCAGCGGATTGTAAGGCACCCATCGAGGGCTGTTCCAGTTCAAAGTGATGCCTTTAGGGTTACGTAACACTGGCACCACCTTCTGGCGCTTGATGGAAAGTGTCCTGGGCAACTTGAGAGGAAACATCTGTTTTGTGTATATCAGCGATATCATTGTCTTCTCCAAGTCACAGCAACAACATCTGCAGGGCCTTGATGCAGTGTTTCAGAAGCTCCACCAATTCAACCTGACACTCAATGTGAAGAAGTGTAGTCTCTTCAAGTCAGAGCTAACATTCCTTAGGCATATAGTGTCAGGTGAAGTCAAGTCGTGTTTATTTGTAAAGCACTTTAAAAATAACACCAGCTGGCCCGAGTACTGGACAGGCAAGGTAAAACTATTTGAAAATACAACAACAACAATAACAACAACAATGTGAAAATACAGTACCTCATACACTACATGCACACATAAACATAAAATGAGCCTAATGGACAAGTGGACCAGCATTGTAGTAAAACACATGTCAGATACAGTAGCTGGTTTTGCAAGGGTTGAAAGACAGCACTGGAAAATTTTATCATAAGATATATGCTTTTATTCAGGCCTGTGTATGTTACAGTAAAAAAGGACATAAAACATAATTGCATACTGGGCGTATTACCGTAAGCAATTATGTTTTGGGCGTATGCTACAACATTATCTGCTTGTACATGTAGGCTACACGGATGGCATCTTCTGTGTGTACGCCTTGATGAACTTTTAAGTATTGCTATAAGGCTAATATAGTACAGAGGTGGCCAAACATTTTTGCTTGCAGACCATATATGCTGAAAAAGGGCCAATACAAAATGAAGAGCATCAATTTTCAACCAATTACTTGTGAACTGCCGCTAATATTATCATATATTACCATATCACCTTTTTCTTTTCATCATTGGACATTCAGGGAATTCAATGTACAGTACAATGAGAAGCTGCTTCACATGATGGCAGAGGCATTATCTAGTTTTAGGACAAGTACTAAGTAATAACACTATTGGACCTGTCACCATCAAAGGTTTTGTCAAAACATCCATAAGTGCACCAAGTTTCATAGTGCATTTGCTCAGGGCAATACATATAATTTCCAAACTAGAGGCGCAGACCTCTGCCAAGACAATGTAGTCACAGAGGGTGTTCTGGATTACCAATCACCACCAAAATCGAATCAGTTCTTACTTGTTCCAATACACACGTCCGAAATTTTTTTCCAAATCTGTGCAGTACTTTTCGAGTTATGTTGTACACAGACAGAGAGACACACACGCCAGCAAAAACATCCTTGGCGGAGGTAACAATATGCAAAGCTGCTTCACATTATGCAAATGTAGAGGCCCCACCCATATGTAACCTTACCTTGTCATCTGGCAGTGATCAGACACCTTTGTAGTCTACTGGGGATAATACTGTAAGGCTGGTACTCAGCCTCTGGTCTTCTCAGTCCCCATAGCCCACCCAAACATGGCTACCCCATTGAGGAGTGTGTTGATTATTTTCAGTTTCTTCTCCCTCTCCTCCCCAGGTGAGTTTTTCATACTAATTTATTTGTTACCTCCGCCAAGTTATGTTTTCGGTCTCTTTGGTTTGTCTGTTTGTTTGTTTGTCTGTTTGTCAGCAGGATAAGTCAAAAAGTTATGAACGGATTTTGATGAAATTTTGTGGAGTTGTTGGAAATGGCACAAGGAACAAGTGATTACATTTTGGTGGTGATCCGGATCACGATGGCCTTAGCCGAGGTTTGCACTCTCTGAGTGCTTCTACTTTAGACTGTCTCAGCTTCAGAAAAAAAAATCTCTTTAATTGACACTTGGACTGGATGCAGGCTTACTTGAAAATAGGAACAACAACACTACTACTACTACTACTACTACTAATAATAATAATAAAATAATAATAATATGACTTCATCATATCTATATCACACCATATCCATATCACAAATGTCATGGTGTAAAAATAAGACAATCCAGTAAAATCATCCCCTCAATGCAATGCAATACAAAGTGTCAGGGCTAGCTAACTGAAATAAAACTACAGTATATCATTCTTACAGAGTGAAGGCTATGGTAAGGAAATGTGATGGTGGGGCTACTTCCCAAAGCCAAAGGGAACTTTACCAGGATGCACAGTATCCTGTATCCATGAAATATCTTCTAGGGGTTCAAATACTTATTTCCCTAGGATTAAACAAACAATCAAAAAATTAAAGTAGGCTACATATAAATACAATTGGTGTCCTTAAAGGTTAATGTGTTTTTCAAAACACTTTTAATTATCTTTTATATATAAAATTAGCTTGGGTTCAAATACTAATTTCCCCCACTGTAAACTATTTACTATTTCTAAAGGGGTTATCAAAATAGTCAGATTAACTTGACTTTACTGGACTGAATAAAAACCCTTCACCCTTCCACTCCCTCATGACAAAACAATTCCTTCAGACAACTGGTTTGTCAACTTTCTCTAATATGCACCATGAGGAAGGCTTGTTCTGATATGAGTGGAAGATAGTAAGTACTGTGTTTCTCTCTGCTGTCTCTACCTTTGTATCAGGAAGTAGTTTTAATTTATCTGTCAACGTTCTGTCAACGTTCTTCAACACTTTAATAATAGACATTAGTTCCATGAAAAAGCAACCATGGTGGATCCCAGCATTCCATATAAATTAACATAGCCTACTTGACTATTTCAAATTAATTCTACCAGATTTATAACATGGACCGTACAGCTACAGTAGGTTATAACAGGTTACTCTTCTCCTGCTAACTCCCCCAAAAGGTCCCCAAAATATAAAACTTTACTTGAACATTTTTCCTGACTATGTCAAATGAAAAAATGAAAATGCAGCACATATATTCAGAAGTGCACGTCTGAATTACATAATTATTTGGATTGAACAATTGTTTCTCAATAGCCAAAGTTCCTGATCCTCATACTGTACAAAGCAAAGCTTTATGACCAGGCTACTAGTATAATTATTCAGAGTGCTGTCAGCAGACCCACTCAGACCATCACAAAATTTTGCTGATTAATCAAATGGGACAGTTTACACCTATCCCCTACCCCCATAGATACCCCAAACATCAACCCTCTTTACATCAACCCTCTGCACATTTACAGAAATGATCATTAATGTGCACTGTCCTTTTTAAATAAACAAATCAATTGAATGAAATGAAATGTTGTTGTTGGACATTCAGGAGCTATAAGCCATAATTTCTGTCTAGTTTGACTTAACGGCCTAGCCATTTTTTAGACTCTAGAGTAATCACTTAACGTTAATCATGCCAGCAATAAAATAATAAATTTATAATACAATAATACATTATTTTATATATCACATCAATTTGCTCCTTAAACACAGACCTAGATTTACACTGTTCTCTGTCCTTTGTTTTCAGCACTCCATTCCTTGCAGTACTACTACATTGCTACATCAGGAATCCCAGACATTCCACAGTTCATGATAAATGGCTTTATAAACAATGAGGCCACTTTCCACTATGACAGTGAAACACAGAGGGTAGTGCCCAAGCAAGCATGGATAGAAGATTATTCTCCTGAGGAGTACTGGCAACGTGAGACTCAAAAAGCTATAGGTGTTCAGCAAGTGTTTCTGGGCAATATACAAATCGTGAAAGAGAGATTTAATCACACTCAAGGTCAGTGGTCACATATTTTTTTGTTGTCTCAATCAAATACAGTATTTGAACCAACAAATACAAATGCAATCAGAGAAGTGACCATTCTCTGATTAAGTGTCATATTTTTTCACACTGCAGGGTAATATAAAAAGCACACTTTCAGGACACAAGGTATCATATCCATAAAATGTATCTATTTTTTCCATCCTTCTCACAGGAGTCCATGTAGTTCAGTACATGTATGGATGTGAGTGGGATGATGAAACTGGAGAAACATATGGTTATAAGGAGCATGGTTATGATGGGGAAGATTTCCACTCACTAGATGTGGAGAACTATCGGTGGATAGCCCCTGTGCCCCAGGGTTATGTGACGACACAGAAGTGGCATCGTGTTACGCCACAGCTTGAATCGCAAATATCTTACTTAACCAGTGATTGCATTTACTGGCTAAAGAACTATGTCCAGTATGGGAGCAACACCCTGAGACGACAAGGTAGTTCATAGCTCACAAATGGTATAGTTTACATGTTTACAAGCATAGATGGTATTCATGCATATATAGTGATATTTCTTTTGCTCTTTATTCATGTATTAATCACTCTAGGCCTCTCTATTCCTTCATTCCTCTATTGATTTGATTGACTTTTGACTTTTTGTTTTCTGTAATGGTGATCTTCCAGTCTCCCCTAAAGTGTCAGTGTTCAAGAGCCAAGAAGATGGGTTAGTGTGCCATGCTACTGGTTTCTACCCAGAGGGAGTGATGATCACCTGGAAGAAAGATGGGAAAGAGATGCAGGAAGATGTGGCGGTTGGAGAGACTCTGCCCAATGAAGATGGAACTTTCCAGAAAAGGGCTGTGCTCAGAGTCTCACCTGAGGAGTGGAAGAGGAATAATTACACTTGTGAGGTGGCACACAGAAGTGGAAGCCAAACACACACCTTGGAACAACACACAAAGAGCCTTGAGAATAGGTTTCCCATAGGTAAGATAGGAATAATATACTAACCATGCATCATCACGCTCTTGCACTTCCTTTTAGGAAATGGCACTCTTAGTAAGGTTTTCACTTGAGTTTCATTTATCTTAATCCTACCTTTGTAAATCGCTTCAGATTAAAACGTCTGCTAAATGCATATAACTTAAGTAAAGAAAGCGCGCTCAACACTACGCGTTATATAACTGGGTGCTTAAACTTTCTGGAAGAGATCCAACACTATATGCAGACTTGAATAAAGCAAGCACTCAACAGTTGACTTTTTAATCACCTCACAGATGTTTCAGGCTAGCGCCGTTATTCAGTGTGAGCTATGGCGGTCATAGCTCACACTGAAGAAGGGCGCTAGCCCAAAACGTCTGTGAGGCGATTAAAAAGTCAAACACAACTGTCGAGTGCTTGCTTTATTCAAGTCTGCTAAATGCATAGTACTATGTAATGAAATAAGTAGAGGTGGCCTTAGCTTGTTCTGTGTCAGATCTCTGAGAGATCCCTTTCCATCAGTGCTCTTGTAATATTACAGAATTACAGAATATAATTTCTCA
The DNA here is from genome assembly GCA_027497455.2 of Sardinella longiceps. Classification (NCBI taxonomy): domain Eukaryota; kingdom Metazoa; phylum Chordata; class Actinopteri; order Clupeiformes; family Clupeidae; genus Sardinella; species Sardinella longiceps. The sequence goes on along the minus strand of JAODXP020008490.1, from coordinate 35,417 downwards.
CCCAGAATCTTCAATGTGTGCAGTAGTTAATTTAGTATCTGAACTATTGAATATCTTAACTCCATCCACCATGTATTATTCTATTATTGAGTCTATTTATTGAGCTTTCATGGTAGCAACCTTTTATTGGTGTTCATTACAGCTATAATACATCTGGTAAATAGCTAGTTTTGAAAACTGGCAGAGGTCCTTTCTCTTCTGCTAACTTGCCAAGATGCTTTCTATTGAGTTTGAGAATGTCCAGGCATATGCACTTATGGATATGTTGGATACAGAGATATTATAAGTTATTATGTGATGCGGTAATCTCCCCCAAATGATAAAGTGTATCTTTAATTTGCAGGACTTTTTGCAAGCCTTCTAGGGTTGATCTTTCTAAGTGCCATTGTGGGATTTGTATGGTCACGGAAGAAGTCAGGTAAGATTAATCATCCATTAACCACATTGAAGCATCATGTGAAGAATCAGAAGGAATATAAATGCCTCTGTGTTAATATATTCCTTGTTTGGTTTTGCAGACCACCAGAAGAAAGGCTGTCCTGAGCAATGCATCCAGCCTCCCAAACATTTAGGTATCGTGCATTATTTAACCCAAGTCCCTGAGTTTAAATAGCCTTGGGCCAGACATGATCCTAAGTTCCAACTTTCTGAGGTAGCCCCACTTTTCAAATGTTGCATCCAATTGCAACATTTTACACTGTTTTATGTTCATTTACCAGCTTTATAGTGACTAAGACAGTTAAATGGCTCATTACTGTATGAAAGCAAAATCAACTTCATCTTGTCAGTATAAACACAATAGGGGGTCTGAAAATCATTGCATGATGGGGGAGCGCAAAAAAAAAAAAAAAAATGAAAAAAAATAAAAACATCACATGCTTGACTGGTACTGATTGTAATGTTTTGCATTCTAAACAGATCCTGGCATGACAAAACACCTAAACAGGCTCGACAGCGTCTCCTCAGATGAGTCCGGTTCCTCGTTGGACTCAAATTCTTCTTAGAAACCTCTGATGAAATCGAACAACAGTAAGTGGACTTTTGCAAAAACACTTAACTATTATAGACAATTTGTTCATGGATCATTACTGTATTGCTTAGAGTATACAGTATTTGATTGTCAATGAATAGTAAATCTGATTACAAATTTGATTGTCAATTAATTACAAATGCATGTTTAAAAAAGCTAATGAAAGTCAATATTACTACTCAGCATGTCCCTATACATTTTACGTGATAGTCTGGCTTGTCATGAATGCAATAATCTATTGCCAATTCTTATGTAAAAGCAGTAATTTTGTGGATTTTTGATATATTGTATTATTATAGTCACTTAAATAAGATATAATTCCACCCTATAATTCAACCCTCACTTGTGACTATGTAAAAGCTCATTTATGGTACAGGAATAGAAGCATTACCACAGGGTTTTACAATAGGTCTACCTGCTTTTCTAAATAGCAAAAAGGTATTAGCTCTATAGGATGTAGGATAGCTCTACGACCACGGGTCTGGCTACTACCAATGAAAGCAATGAACATTGAACAAACCATGTCAACCCCCAACGAATATCAGTGTTCCCTCTGGTTGATGGCTATGGCTGATATGCTACAGCTAGGGTATAGGCTATAGCTAAAAGTGAAGAACTACCATGGAACCAAACCCAATCAAGTCAACTCCAAAACCTGTGGTCGATCCTCTTATTTTCCCATTGGTATGAGTGGCAGAATTTGCATTTAATTCATTATGATATGAATTGATTATTTGATATCTTATTTAATCCAGAGAGGATGAGGAAGAAATGAACATCATCAACCATATTATTATCTTAATGGTAAGCTATTTGTATACTCTTAATAGCAAAAACAAGCAAAAGGGATGAAACTTTTGCTGAAACAGGATTCCATTTACATTTTACAAAAACACTGGCTAAGTATTATTGTTGTACTATATTATTGTATAAAACGGTGTGAGCCAGCACAGGGGTGGGGATAGCAGGGACCAAAATATAGCATACATGTCCATGTTCAATGTTCCTGGTATCATTGCTTAAAAAAATGATAATGCTGCCATTTTTTGTCTCTCAATTAGGTAATGCTATGCCCCAAATGGGAGGTTGAAGGCTCACAGGATGTGAATTCTAAACAGTCGACTTCAGACAAAAATTCTCAAGTAATTCCACTGGTCTGGAGCCTGAATATTCACTTTCTGATTTCAGCCTGTTTAACTCAAACTTTATGTAATCAATGTAGCAAAGAGACTGTATGGTCCAGTTACCAGTATGACCATATTACGACAGTGGTTATGGGTTTCTTGATTCAACCCAATTCCATCAAAGTCTTTAATGATACCGTGCGTTTATGTAATTAAGCCTCGTTTGAAGTAGCGTCAACTTTGACATGAAGCTCAAGCCATTCCATTATCGCAACTGAACATAGACACTATTGTCACATAACATTTACTTCACTTGTAATGAAATGCTTTGAAGGAATAGTGAAGAAACACATTTACATACACACCCACCAGTTACTAGACCCTCTACAGTTTGCAAAACAACCCAACAAGAGGGGTTGATGATGCTATTATTACACTACTACATCTTGTGTACACACACCTAGAAAAGCCAAAAAAACATGACCATGGCCCAGAGGCTGCATGCAGACTTTGGATTGTATGGAGGTCTGATTCTTTGGATCTCAGATTTTGAGTCAGAAAGTCCAACAGGTGAAGGTGGGCCCCTCTTTCTCTTCCAAAATTATCACCAACATTGGTTCTCCACAAGGGTGTGTGCTATCTCCACTATTGTTTATATACAAACAAATGTACCAGTTCTCACCCTAGAAGACACTTAATTAAATTTGCTGACACTGCGCTTGTCAGCTTACTTTCAGGGGGTGAACAGGACCATGGCCCAGTTTTAGATGTGTTTCTTGATTGGTGTGAGAAGTCTAACCTCCTTCTAAACACAGTAAAGATAAAAGAGATGGCTATAGACTTCAGAAAGGACAGTCACTGCCTCTACTGTTATTGGTGGGCATTGCATACAGTCAGTTACTGAGTATAGGTATCTGGGGGTGGTCTTAGACAATAGGCTGGGGTGGGAGCAGTGCACAGACCTGGTTTATAAAAAAGGCCAGCAAAGACTTACCTCACTCACGTCAGATGATGCACTACGTAACGCTACATCTGACGTGAGTGAGGTAAAGCAAAGACTACATTTTTTAAAAAAAGCTAGTGTCATTTGATGTCAATTGCAAAATTGGCAAAATGTTTTACAGTGCTTTTGTGGAGAGTGTTTTGACCTTTGGCATCCTGTGTTCGTTTGGTAACGCAACAGAGGCGCAAAAAGGCAGACTAAGAAAAATAGTAACCACTGCTGGCAAACAGTTGGGTACAAACCTAAATAGCCTGGAACACATTTACAGGGAAGGGAAAGGACACTCGGTAAAATAGCCAAAATCCTAGCAGATCCAAAACATCCACTCTTTAACACATTTGAACTGCTACCATCAAACAATCATTCCACCACAAGCCATAAACTTCTTTAACAAATTCATGAACAGAAACATTAGATTTTAATTGCACTACACCCTGTCCAGCAGGTCTGAGCTGGATGATACACTGTATGTTTTTTATTATCATTATTGTTGTTTTTATTTTTACTGATGCCATGAGTGGAAGGGATCTGTTGATGATGCTGTCCTGTCCTGTTCAATGTGTATGTGGGGGGTTATATTTTTATGTGTTTGTGTATGTGAGTGTCTGTCCTCTGTTATCTATAACATGTCAAGGACACAGACAACAACTTGTGTTCCTATGTCCCATTCACTGACAAAAAATTTCCCCAAGGGGACAATAAAGGACTCTATCTATCATAAAGAATCTGTTGGATTTTGTGTGAAATACCTGGATATCACATTTTAATAGGCGAATAGTAGGCCTGCTGGCAATGCAGAAAGTGGAGAAGATGAAATTGTATTTTGAATCATAATGTTTGACCACTGCAAATTGCCAGTCATTTTTTTTTTTCAAAGTAGGCACCTGCAACTGAAAGCAATCAATCATTCAATTAAGACATAGCCCACAACTCAAGCCACAACGTGATGGGCCAGCATGTGACACGTCTGTGATGATGCATGCATTTGTTTTTAATTTGTAGCTAAAATTATTCCTAATAAATACTTCGAAATATAAATAGTTTAGTAAATATGGGAATTCATTCATGGTCACAGTGTCTGCAAAACCTATCAACCTTTATTTGCTGGGAAAGATTATAAATCAAATGGATGAACCTGTTTTGGTGACCTGTGTTTCTGACTGATTACATTTTCTGAGACACGACTTTATTAACGGAGCATGTTACCCCTGCAACTCGGCATTGCGGTTAGCGAGAGTAATGGAACAGAACTCTCACTAAAACAAGCACTGCATGTCGAAATTAGCGTGGCTTTGCGGATAGCTCCAATGATGGAATCCCCCCCCCCCCCCCTTCGAGTGGAGTGGATGTTATCTCAAGGGGTAGGCTTGACTATCCTTATTTTTTTATTAAAATAAAATGTGCCTGTAAATTAACAAAAGCAACAAAAGGTCGCTTCCTGGATTTATTAAGATTTCATCCTTTCAAGTGTTACCCTACAGTCACACTAACTGCAAACTAACAAGCTACTCAGTGTCGCAGAGGAGGCGAAAACACTGCTGTGTATGTTGTTGTTTCTGGGTACAAAAACAATTTTCTGATTCAATGGCTAACATTTCTCATCTCGTCTTACAAAATTTCAAGTCATAGATTCCGAACTTTTTAGTTAAGGCCAAACTTGAGATTGTTTTTGTTAGCTCCGCCATTTTGAATTTTTGGCCAGATTTCACTTAAGTCCTGGGCCCACCCACCTGGCGACTAGTTGCCCATTGCTTGCTCTCATTGAAAATGCCGGTTGCTTTTCCCAAGTCGTGAGTGGCTAGTGTGAATGCGGGGTTAGCCAGCAAGTTATGCAAGCTTGGAATACAGTTCCTGGTTGCTACTGTTTCCTGATTGGAAGATTGGTTCACAATAGCCATGAAATCCCTCCAAACGGGAGAACTCTCAGATTGCTGAGTGCAGCGAGTAGCGGAATGAATCATCTGATGTGAATGATGTTAACATGCCCCAATCTAACACTGTAACCAAAAGTAATATCTGGGATGGATGGGGGCTATTACAATAAGATATATCAGATTCAAAAGCAGCACTACAGTGTGTTAGCCTGGGCGAAAGCCACTGTTGACTATGTCATACAGTCTGGCCCAACGCAATTGAAATAGGTTTCCGTTTTGGATATGACGTATTCCCTCGCCTGGCTCTCACGCCTACAACTTTCGCTTTCAGTATTAACAGTATTATCGCAAGTTCTGATCTATTTTGACATCGTAGTGGCAATAAATCCTCAGATCATGGATGCTAATGTCATGTACCAATTTTGTGAATGTAATTCGAAAGTGGGGGAGAGAATAACAAACGCGTCCTTATCCTGTAGGACTACAACATTTTGAGACATCGCTCTAAACTGTGTGCTGATTGGCTAAACCGTAGAGTAACCGAGGGAAAGGCGGGAAGGGGGGTTTATTCCAGACTACGTGCGGAGATAAAATACTTAGCGGAGGTATGTAGGATGGCATCGCCAGGCTAACAGTGTGTGGGTTTATTCCCAAAACACATCTTGTCACTCAGACAACGCAACAACATTTTGTAAATGTCCAACGTCCCTCTACCAAGTTACAACAGTGGGCCAAACCACCACTAGGCTTGTATTTACAGTTGGTCAACTCAGTACAGATTATCTCGCCTTGACACAAACACAATTCCCCACCAAACACATACTATAGCTAATAGGACGCGAGCTACATAGGCTCCACGTGCACGCCCCCCCTAAAAAAACGATTCTAAGCGATTGTAAGACATCAACATTGTCCCAGTCCATCATAACCACTTTTAGGTGACCCATTACACACTTAAAGTATACATATGATAACATAGGTCAAATATCTACTATGCAGCTCATTAGTAGGTCTCTAAAATTGATATAGATAAGGCCTTATATTGAAATAATGAGCCAATTTCATGTATAGGCCACAACCTCGAAAGGCCCGTCATGCACACCCAATCCCCCCTCCTAACAAAATCATGCTTTTTTTTAAAGGTTTCAGTCTGTGGAATATGAATATGAATGTTAACATTGAAAATTTTGAGATGCACTACCTGTTTTAGCCCTATGAATAGGGAAACCCTAAAAACCGATTTTAAGCGATTTTAAGACATAAACATTGTCCTAGTCAATCATAACCACTTTTAGGTGACCCATTACACACTTAAAGTATACATATGATAATATAGGTCAAATATCTACTATGCTGCTCATTAGTAGGTCTCTAAAATTGATATACAGTAGGTAAGACCTTATATTGATATAATGAGCCAATTTCACGTATAGGCCACTAGGATAGGCCTGTAATGCACCCACAACCCCCACCTAACAAAATCATGCTTTTTTGAAAGGTTTAAGTCTGTGGAATATGAATATTAACAATGAAAATTTTGGGATGCACTACCTGTTTTAGCCCTATGCATAGAAAAAAAAGAATATTTAAAAAATGATTTTAAGCTATTTTAACAGTTTGAATGCCAGGTGTTTTTAACAAGCTTTGGCCCAGAGTGCCAGCAATCCAGGCCACTGTTGCCTATTTTTATAGAGCCACAGCGTATTCTGTGTTATAGCTATGGACACATACTATGGGTCATTTGAAAGGTAAGACTCTGAGCTCTCAGTGGGTGAAAACCGTTTATTTCTACATGCCTCCGTTCCTGAGAAATCCCAAGCTAAACAGTGGGTAGTTTTCATCAAAATCCTTGTTTTTTTCTAGAAAAGGAGATATCGCTTCTTTTATGATTATGATGGCGTGTTCTCTGTCAAGTTTCGAGGAGTGACACAAGCCGAATCATGCCTGTGGTGAGACTGCCACCTAGTGACGAACCCGCGAAAGGACAACATGACATGACGTGCATTATTTGACACGAATGCTGCAATAGTAATCAAATGCTGCCTTGTGATGTGAAAATGTCCAGACAAAATGTGCAGATCGTGAGTTTTTATGAGTTTCCGATCGTAATTTATTTCAGTTCTATTTATCACAGAGTTCCAAAAATCATATATAACCTGTGTGAGGGTTTCTATTTTCGTAAATTAAAAAAAAGGCAAAAACGTAACATTACGTTTTTGGCACTCAACGCATGACAAGTAATAACGGCATATTACGTTTCTGGCATTCAAAGTGTTAACACATCAACATTGTCCTAATCAATCTTAGTAGCTTGTAGATGACCTATTACAAACTTCAAATATGATGACAGAAGTCTAATATAAACTATGCTGCTTATTAGTAGGTCTCTAAAATTGATATAGGTAAGGCCTTATGTTGATATAATGAGCTAATTTCATACATTATTCACAACCAAGATAAGCCTGTCATGCTCCCCAATCCCTTCTCCTAAGACAATCATGTTTTTTTGAAAGGTCTGGATGTGTAGAATGTGAATATAAATTGTTAACATTGAAAACTTTGGGTTACACTTCATGTTTTAGCCCTGTACAAAAGGAAACCTTTTAAACCGATTTTAAGCGATTTTACCACATCAAGATTGTCCTTGTCAATCATGTCATAACAGCATTTACAGTAGGTGACCCATTGCACACTTCAACTACACATATGATGATATAGTTTGAATATCTACCATGCTACTCTTTAGTAAATCTCTAAAACTGACATAGTAAGGCTTTATATTGATAAAGTGAGCTCATTCCATAGGCTATAAACCACAACCCCAAGGTTTGAGTGTAGAATGTGAATCTGAATGTTTACATTCACATTTTTAGATACACAATTTGTTGTGAATATGGAAACCTTTACAAAATAAGTTAAAGTGATCACACACTTCCATTCTCCCATACGCATTACACATTCACACCTCACCTTCCTGGTAAGTGACTAAAATTGAAATACTTAATGCCTTGTTTTAACGTTATCTTAATGTATCCATTTCCTACAGACAGCATGCACACACCCACACACGTGCTGAAAGACCTGTAATGATTATCTTAGGTGCACGTGTAGAACCTCACTCTTCAAAGCCTTAAACAGTCTCCTAGTCAATGCCTGTGCTTTTCATTCGACTGGCTAGAACGTGGTTGTTTGTCAATTGAGTTTGAGTCACTGTCAGTTGTGGGTTTGAGCCCCTGTCTGGAGTAGCGCAAGACGACCTAGCTTACATAATACAGCATACAACATTTACCTTTCCCAGAGAATCACTGAACAAATAGGTATAAAGAAAGACCCACTATTAAGGTAACATCTATTACCAATCAGTAAAATATATGCATCTTTCATGCATAGGTGTTTTTCAATCCTGGTCTGACTCATCATCAGGTAAGTACTGTTCATCTGTTGAGGTATCATCATCTGATTCATCTTCTTCATCACTGCCACTCAGGGATTCAATGCCAATTACTGTGGGAGAACATATCCCTAATGTCACAGGCCTAATCTAGTGTCAAATGGTGTCCATAGCAAGGGATATCAGGGTTGGCAATATGGACCCCTCACATTCCACATGGTGCTCCTGATGTGTTACTCCAAACTCCCCCCACATAGGGGAAATGTAGTCAGATCCTCATGTGGGCAAGATGCTTGTCATCTTTTGGAGTACATCTCACTTATTGGGAAGAAACACAACTCATCAACCCTTTGTACTCTGACAAGCATCCCGTAAGGCTTGTAATGCTTATAATGAACACAGTTGGACCCTGGTTTTGCAAAAATTCTCCCAAAACAATTGGAAGATATCAAATCTGTGCATGGCAAGAATGAGGAAGATGAGTTGGATGATGATGGTGTAAAAGGGGTTGTCAAACTCATTTTTTTCAAGGGCCACATGAGCAATGGGATTTTCCTCAGAGGGCCAACCAGCCAAATTTATATGTGCGACCACAAACATGTGAAAAAATAGGCACATTTCCTCATGTTTCTGAGCATCACTAACACAGTCCTAATGCGCCACCACATAATATTGTATTCCTTTCCTGTTGTTAAGCAGGTCTTAGATGCACCTCATAGGGACTTGCGAGGATTGTTTTTAAACAGGTATACACCTACAAGTCTTAACAAGCTTTTTTGGGGGGGGGGGGTTAGGGTTAGGGTTAGGCCTGAAATGATGTTAAGGGCCGCATCCGGCCCCCGTGCCTTATGTTTGACTCCCCTGGTGTAACAGATGTACAACTTACCTGATGATGACAACTCTGAGTCAGACCAGAATTGAAAAACAGATTGATTGTCCAAAACACCTGACATGTTGATTGGAAAACATTAGCCTTATAGTAGGCAATTATACCTAATATAGACTATATTCAGTGTATACTGTATAGTTATTTTATAGTGTGTGTGTGTGTGCTCAATCACAAAATATGGTCAGTTTGGACACAATTTGGATATTTTTGCTGTGAAATGTGATTTTGTTGCCAGCTGTTCAGACGTTTATGACTGTATTTTAAGTTATTTTCAGAGGATAATAAATTTACACTACGACTATCAAAGTTTAATTTCTATGGCGTTGTACTATTAAAAGATACATTATAAAATATGTGCAAAAATCTGAGGGGTGTACTCACTTTTGTGGGATATTGTAGTTCTTGTGTGTTTGTGTGTGTGTGTGTGTGTGTGTGTGTGTGTGTGTGTGTGTGTGTGTATGCTGTCTATAGGAAATGGAATTGACTATTTCAATTCTAGTCACTTACCAGGAAGGTCATATGTGAGGTATGAGTGTGTAATGGGTATGGGAGAATGGAATTGTGTAGGTCCGTGTAACGCTTTGCAGTGCTTTGATCCATTTTTAGAATCAACATGGAAAAAATTAAAATTGGGTTCAAAACTTCAATTTTCCATTTATCAGACAACTCAGATAATAGGTAATTGATGCTGTTTGTGTATTAAATTGTTGTTTGTCGGTTGCTTTTGAAAGAGTGGATAGTTGAATTTGATACCAAAGTAAAAATGAGTCAATATTTCAATATTCCATTTCTGCGCCGTGGTTGGACTGAACCATGCGCGCTGAGGGATGTCTTGGTTCAGGTAGGGTAAATGAGATGGATGTACAGGAGACCCATAACGTTACAGACCTGACAGAACTACTGGCCTACCCTCTGTCTTACCTGCAAACTCTCTAATACAGAAACCTATGAAGTTGTTGCATGATTTAATATTTTCATGTTTTACCTTGGCCTATTAGAACACCTCCACCGGCACCGCCCTTACGCACAATCAATCATGTGAAGAAACGGTGATGCCGAGTGTTATGCCACCTTGGATATATTTGGGGACGATATAGGAATAACATTTTGTTTAGACCAGGGGTCTTCAACAGGTAGTTCATGAGCTGCTTGCCACCTGAGTAGCTAAAAGAGTCACAGGAAATGTAAATGAATTTCATAACAGCCTAATCACAAAATCTTGATATCTTTAGGCTACTGCTTTAATGCTCTCTGTTTAGAAGTTATGTTGGTAGAGTGCACCAGATTTGGTTACAACTACAGAGACGCAGATGTAGCCTACATTAACAATGTGACGAGTAAGTTCGTGAATGACCTCTAGGCTACTTCAAAAGCAAAGCAGACATATCAGCTGAACCGAAACTTCGCATATGGTTACAGCGCAAGTGTACACGGTAACCCCCGACCAGGTAGCGAGAAGCTCGAGGTACCTGTTGGAGACCCCTGGTCTAAACAAAATGTTAGCCTACTTTTATATGATATCGTGACGAAATATAGCCTGGCATAGTCAACACTCGGCATCACAGTTTCTTTATGAGCAAAGAGGGAGTGTTCCAACTTGGCCACGGTGAACATAATTCACAACAACTTCATAGGCTTCTGTAGGCTATTAGAAAGTTTGCAGGTTTATTAGCCTGCAGGTGGACCAGTAGTTCTGTCAGGTCTGTACGTCATGACTTGACAAGTCTATCCATCTCATTTATAGGCTAGCTAAGGCCTCTCTCTACAAAAAACAACTGGCGCTACCTGAACCAAGACATCCCTCCGCGCGCTTGGTTCAGTCCAACCACGGCGCAGAAATAGAAAATTGAAATATTGACTCATTTTTACTTTGGTGTCAAATTCAACTATCCACTCACTCAAAAGCAACCATCAAACAACAGTGAAATACACAAAAAGCACCAATTATCTATTATCTGAGTGGTCTGAAAAATGGAAAATTGAAGTTTTGGACACAATTTTCATCTTTTTCATGTGAATTCTAAAAATGGATCAAAGCACTGCAAAGCGTTACACGGACCCGTGTAATCACTTTAACTTAATTTTTTTAAGGTTTCCATATTCACAGCACTGTAAACAAATTGTGTATCCAAAAATGTGAATGTCAACATTCAGATTCACATTCTACACTCACAAAAAAATGAATAATTATAACAATATACTGCCTTGCCTATGTTCATTTTCAAACTATAACAGCATGGGAAATATTTGATCAACACGTTTTTGGGGGTGCATGACGGGGCTATCTAGGTTGTGGTTTATGTAGCCTATGAAATGAGCTCGCTGTATCAATATAAAGCCTTACCTATGTCAATTTTAGAGACCTACTAAAGAGTAGCATGGTAGATATTCAAACTATATCATGTGTAGTTGAAGTGTGCAATGGATCACCTAAATGCTGACATGATTGACTAGGAAAATCTTGATGTGGTAAAATCACTTAAAATCGGTTTAAAAGGTTTCCCTTTGTACAGGGCTAAAACATGAAGTGTAACCCAAAGTTTTCAATGTTAACAATTTATATTCACATTCTACACATCCAGACCTTTAAAAAAAAACATGATTTTCTTAGGAGAAGGGATTCGGAGTGCATGACGGGCCTATGTAGGTTGTGATAAATGTATGAAATGAGCTCATTATATCAATATAAGGCCTTACCTACCTATATCAATTTTAGAGACCTACTAATAAGCAGCATAGTTTATATTAGACTTCTGTCATCATATTTGAAGTTTGTAATAGGTCATCTACAAGCTACTAAGATTGATTAGGACAATGTTGATTTGTTAAAATAGCTTAAAATCATTTTTTTTACATTCTTTTTTTTTCTATTCATAGGGCTAAAACAGGTAGCCTGGCAGCGCCACCCTGCGTACTTGCGTTATAATGAATTTTACCTCCGTAGCAGTCTGGAATAGAGCGCCTACCTCGGTTCGTTCACGGTTTAGCCAATCAGCACAGTTTAGAGCGATGTCTCTTTAACTTGCCTGAACACGTTTGTTATTCTCCCCCTACTTTCGAATTACCTTTACAAAATTGGTACATGACATTAACATTCATGATCTGGAGGACTTATTGCTGCTACGATGTAAAAATAAATTGGAATTAGCTAGCGATCTGTTACTGCTGAATGCGGAAGTGAGAGCCAGGTGAGAGGATACGCCATATCCAAACGGAAACATGTTTCCATTGCATTGTTCCAGACTGTGACGGAGTCATCAGTCGGCTTATTAGTCAGGCTATAAAACAGGTAGTGCAACCCAAATTTTTCATTGTTAACATTCATATTCATATTCCACAGACTTAAACCTTTCAAAAAAGCATGATTTTGTTAGGTGGGGGGTTGTGGGTGCATTACAGGCCTAACCTAGTGGCCTATACGTGAAATTGGCTCATTATATCAGTATATATCAATTACCTATATCAATTTTAGAGACCTACTAATGAGCTGCATAGTAGATATTTGACCTATGTTATCATATGTATACTTTAAGTGTGTAATGGGTCACCTAAAAGTGGTTATGATGGACTGGGACAATGTTGATGTCTTACAATCGCTTAATTTTCCCTATTCATAGGGCTAAAACAGGTAGTGCATCCAAAAATTTCACGGGATGCACTCCCTGTGGAGCCTATGTAGCTCGCGGCCTATAACAGGAAGCAACAGCAACTTATTTTCTATTGTCGCAATGTCAAATACCACACTCCCCATGTGCATATACTTTACTGAAGACCAACCAATCATTAGCTTGGTATAGGTAATAAATTGGAATTGGCTAGAGGTCAATTATCACGTTGGATAATGGATGGAGACTTTCTCTCTCAAGCACACACACTAACACACAGGTTCTTCAGTGTCTCCAGCAGCTTCAATAGCTCTCTGTGGGTCTTGAGGGTTAAACTGGATGTAGTGCAGTTAAAGTAAAATCAATCTAAGACAATTGACATAGTTATTGCAATTATTGAGTGGTAGTAAGGGTGATGTGTGAGTCATTAGTGGATTTTAATATGTCAGTAAAACTCATTGCATTTTCTTTAATTTTATCAGATTGTTCTCCCTGCCCAATGTTTATATGAAGGAATGCAAAAAGACATGGTTTCATGAAATGCAAAGTATCATGTAAAACAGGTCAGGTTAGTGTGGAGTTTCGTTTCGTTTCTCAAATCATGTCATCCCTACCAACAGACATTGCCTAGCTCCATGCCAAAAAACAGCAAGTTGGATTTGTGTATGGGCAAAAAAACATGGCAAAATACACTTTACAGGTGCTTGAGAACAGAGAATCAAGTAGTTAGATGCTTCATTTCATATTGTATGGTATTCCTCTGACATTCCTCTATTCCACCCATTAATGGTGACATGTTTCTCAGACCCAGGTCAATGGGACTTTCTGAATGCAACACAATACACGGATTCCCTCTTTATAATAATAAAATATGTCCATTATAATAATATAATATTGTCACCTTTCTAAGGTGACCTTAGTGGTATAGGTCAACAGATCTTAGTGGTATAGGTCAACAGGTTGATATTAAAAAAGCTATCTACTGTACCTACCTACCTAAGAAGTGTAGACTACCTCCCATATTATAAGGAATTCATAAGAGAATTGTTTCATGCATGACACACACAGAATGAACGTGTCTTTCAGTTCACTGCTGCATGCATTTCAGCCTGCACTAAGCACTTTTTTTTGGACCTCGGAGAATACCACCCTTAGAGCAGAGAGAAGTAGAGAAAATTTGGACTATGATACTCATTTCAACTGGACTTCATACGGTGTGTGTTTGTGTTGATGGGATTAATATGTCTCCAGACACACAATCCCTCAAACCTACTTCTCTCTCTCTCTCTCTCTCTCTCTCTCTCTCTCTCTCTCTCTCTCTCTCAAACACATACACACACACACACACATGCATAAAATGAGTGTTTGACCTGCGGAGCAGGAGTGTATCCTGGTCATGTGTGTATAAGACCAGCATGATAATGCTGTTGAGTCTGTCAAACAATGACTTAAAGCAATATACCGGAGTAAGTTTAAGCATAGTCCTGCTGCACGAGCCTTCTAACAGCAATATATTTCGCATGAAATGAAAGATTTTTGAACAGCACAGACCTAACGCGAACGCGAAACACTTTACATTGAGTCAATGTAACCTCAGATCTTACTTTCCGTTTCCAACAGTCAGGTCCCATTGATTCAGTGTAAAGTGCCTGTTCGCTTCTGCGTTCGGTCTGTGCTGTACCAAATTATTTTGTTCCACTTGCTAACTAGCGCATTTTGCATGCTCTTTCAACAGGGCTATGTTTGAATTCACTCCGGTACTCTCCTTTGATCTACAGACATTGTTTGTCTATTGTTTTGTTGCTATAACATTGTCAAAATGGCCGACTTGAACATGTGGGTGGGGCTGTGGAGAGTTGGATACACAGAAAACATCACCACCGCCTACTGGGTCAACAGTCTTACAGGATATGTATTTGTGTGTGTGTGTGTGTGTGTGTTTTTAATATTCTCACTCTTTTAGTACACTAAAATCTTGAGAAATAATCAAGCTTTAGACAAGGATAAAGCTAACCTTTCCCCTCTCTTCACACCACCTACGCCCAAACACACACAACAGTTGTTTTGATTTAAAGACATCACATTGCTCAAAGTTTGATGGACCTGTCCTACTTGTTTGTCGCCTACAGTGTAGTGTTCAGGATGACTGAATGAGGGATTTACCTGCATTATCTACAACATTATGATATCTTTATGGTGAAAGAGCATTTAATTAATTGACTGTAAAGAAGAATTACTTAGGCTATGGCTGTAGAAAACCATCCCTTAACCCTCCTTGAGCCCACTTGACTTGGTTATATCCAGGATACAGTACTGTCCTCTGGCTGTGTGCCACAGATGAATATCTTCCCATTCCCTTTGTGTTGTTGCTAGTACTACTCTTCTCCTCTACTGTTGTGTGCCCATACAGGTAAGGTTTCTATAGAGTATACTCTGAAGGGAGCAATTATGCAAAATTATTTGATTAAAAAATTATGCTTTGCCTTGTTTTTTTTACTAACCTATTATTTCTGGACTTACTCCATCCCGGTGCAGAATGAAACGCAGCACACCCAACTGCATTGTCTAGTGTTCTGGAACACTGGGGAACACATGTTGTCTTTTACATGGACCTATGACCTACACACATCAAGTTAATGTTAATGAATGTGAATATCAATCAGCCTATCTAGGAAGCCATGATGTTGAATAAGGCTGCTGTGATTCCTCTCAACTGACTGCACTTCACACTGGTGCATGGTGGCAATACGTCTCTCTTTTGAACTTTGTTCAAACTTTGTTCTAACTTTACAACAAGATTAGATTTTTTTTCTCTGCAGAAAACAAACTCACTTCAATTCAAATCAATTTCTACAGTGTCATTTGCCACAATATAATTATCTCAAGGCACTTTACAGACAAGGAGCACCAAAGAGCAGCAAGAGCAAAAGAGAGAGACTTCCTTGTGGTGGGTATTCAGGGAAGAAACACTGGACTGATCCAGAGCTCAAGTGGCCAACCCAACTGCAGGGCTCATGAAGGAAACGTACCAAGAGAGCTTGTTTTGTGCATTTGCATTGACAATCACTTTAAACTATATACAATAGCTATACTATCGGTTGTCATGCATGGTTAGCTCATGACCTTTAGTGATGGAGTATAGATCCATATGAGCTGGAACTCTCATAAAATCTAACATATTATAAACCACATTTCAGAAGAATGTGGGTTTGAAAGGATTTGGCACCATCTAGTGACCTGAATGGGTACTTCAGAATAGTTTCTGAATCTTGGTACATTATAGTAGGAAATATTCTCTGTGAAAGTGTAAACAGAATCATGGCTACACAGAGGGAAATATCTTAGCTTTTAATGAAATATGCATTGTATACAATGAACTGAGTGTATATCCCTGTTTTTATTTTATTATTATTAATTGTCTACGGTGTGGTCTTTTGACCTTCTACAATAACAAAAAGCTGTCCAAGATTGTTAAGGGAAGGGAAAATTATATGACAACCTCAAATAACAATAGAGGATTTGTATAGTATTGAAGTATATATAAAAGCCATAAACGTATTAGATGATGACACCCACCCCCTTCATCCTAAATGTGAGCTGCTGAACTGAAAAAAAAAACATTTTACAATTACTTCTGTTTTTGGCCCAAAATGTCTATTTTGCCTGTACTACTATGAAACAACTGAATAAAACTAACATATGGGCCATGTTACATTTTGCATTTACAGTAAGCTTGACTTCATGGTGCTCTGCTTGACATCAGCAGGCAGCAATCGGATGCTGCCATTTCAACTAGACCCCATATATCTGCAGATATATTTGGATATATTTGGTCTATAATATGGTTTCTAGCTATCCTCCCATGTCATTACTCCCCTTCTCTTAGTGCCCTCCTTCAGGAATCTTCATCGTCTGGCTTCATTTGTGGCACCTGCAAAAGATTACACTTGTTAGGAGGTGGCTTTGCAAAATCTCGTGACAACAGTAAAAGCTGCATTGCACTAATTTCCAAAATATAAACATATAAATGTCCACAGGTAATTTTTTTTAAATGGAAAAAAAAAGAAAAAAAAGCAAAACCATGCATTGAGAGCAATCATGTATTTACTGTTTATTAAAGATTACCTACACCGAATCACAACATGGATTTATGAGAAAGTAGAACGATGTCTATTATATATGAAATATACAGTGTAAGATTAATGTTGCAATTCCAATGTGCAATCAGCAGCTTAAATTCCCCAAAAGGAGAGCTGGGTCTAATGTTCTTGCACTAAAGAATGTTTGCATTCTGTTCAACTTAAAGGATAACTTTGACCAATGTAGAGACTTATCATGAACAGACAAAATGGCTCTCCTGTACAGGCTCCTGACGGCTAATGTAAGGCTCATGGGTCACAGGCTGTTGTAACATGGCAAGTAATGTTTGAACAGAAAAAGGAATGCAGGAAGTTTTCGTCTCTGTCTGTGAGGGAGTAAGGCACATGGACTTGGATTACCCAAGCGAGGATGGTAAACAAACAAAGATATGTGGCTGCAACAGCTCTGTGCTGAAAGTTGTCGAATGATGTGTCATAGCTTTTGATGTGAGATACGTTAAAAACAGTTTAAAATTCTGCAATGTAGCAGGTTGGACCAAAAATTGTCGGGTCTTCGGTATTGAAAGGCCTTAAGTAACTTGAGAAATAATTTGTAATTGACAGAAGTTGGCCTTTAAATGGTGACAACACAATATGATGGCAACTACCCTCCAATTGCTGTTGTAATTTGAGTTGAGATATTGCTAAGATGGTGAGCCTCTATTAAGTTAGCAGCCTGTGGGTCAGGGGTGGCCCACGAGTAATCTTACCTTCATTGGGCCATTCCTCTTCCGCCTCTTTGGGGTGCTCTTCTGTTGCCTTTTTGGGGCTCTCCTCAATCAACTCCTCAAGGCACTTGCCTCATGCCTGCTTGGGGTGATCTGACGTCACACTGGGGCGCTCCTCAGACACTCCATTAGTGCGCTCCACCTCAGCCTGCATGGTGGTCTCCTCTCCCACCTCATTGGTGCCCTCCTCTCTCACCGCTTTGGGACTCTTCTCTACCACTGCTTTGGGACTCTTGTCTATCATCGCTTTGGGACTCCTCTCTCCCACCTCTTTGTGGCTTTTCTCTACCACCGCTTTGGGGCTCTTCTCTACCACCGCTTTGTAGCTTTTCTCCCCCACCTCATTGGTGTTCTCCTCCCCCACCTCATTGGTGTGCTTGGGCTGCTCTTCCCCTCCTAGCTGGTTGTGCTCCTTGGCCACCTCTACCTGCAGTCCCTTGTAGTCTTTTCCTCCTGTCCCATTGGCCGGCTCCAGTACAAACACCTGTACGATACACATTGCATTTTCTTACTACATCGATTGTTTTGTTTTGACATTAATTAATTATATTTAAACTGAAATCCATTTATAAGCAACAATGCTAAAAGTGAAGATGACGTGCAACAATTCCTTGTCCTTCTACCCATACCAAAAATACAGTGTAGATTAGAACTGCAGAAATTAAAATGACATACGGTATACTCTACAGAGCTTTGAATTGTCTCTTCCCTGGGAGAAAGGTGATTAAGCAATTATGAAGTTGATTTTACTCTACCTTGGCAACCCTCTTTCTCACCTCATTGGGGTAATCCCCTCCTGCCGAATCGTCTGGCTCCTGTTCAAACCCCTATACAATACACATTGCATTTTGTTATTAACTCAATTGTTTTGTTTTGTCATCAAATCAATTCATTAAATGTATCTATCCAGTTTTAAGTTGCCAATGTGTTGCAAGACTAAGAGCTAGTTAATATCAGTATGCTAAAACATAGTTCCAGAATACCATAAAATATGACAGGAACTGTATTTCGCTACGATACTTGCTATGGAACATCAATGGACACCACTAATCACTTGATTTGCACATACTTTAAAATAAAGATTTATGGTTAGACACAAAAGAGCTTAGAGCGCTCAGGAGGCTGTGCAAACAATGTTACTCAGGTGCTCTTCTGTGGCGGGTGAAGTTTGAGTCCAAAAAAGAGGAAAAAGCAGAGGCACTCTGAGATTTGAAGCGTTGCGGCCATATAAGGCCAATATGGCCGCAACGCGTAGGCCCATATGTTTTTAAATTGCCATGTTATATTAAAGGCTTTTTTTATATATTTTCTTCAAATCTCAGAGTGCCTCTGCTTTTTCCTCTTTTTTTGGACTCAAAGATTTATGGTTGTTTTAAAGACATCAGACATGCACAAAGCAAGCCATTCTGAAGTAGATGGGGCAGATTCTAAATTAGCCAAATAGCCGAGACAGGACAGATATACAGTATATGGTCAATACTTTGGTGCCCATCATTCTATTTCATTTCTGAAACGGTAATAAACAAACTTTTCCTTTAAGCGCCTTGCTCAAGGGCACAAGGGTGGCAGCCAGGATTCAAACCCACAATTTCCAGAATACTAGCATGCTAGCCAGTGTTTTTCCCTAAAGCATAGTTGCTAACCTATTAGCAACTTAGTTAGTTGTCAATGGAAAAATGCATTGCAATCAACACAGTAGCAAACTTAGTTAGCAACTATGCTTTTGGGAAACACACCCGCTATATCATCACCGCCCCACTTCCTCTGTTACCTTCTTTTCCTGCCATGCCGAATCCAGGCTCAGATTCTTTTCCAGCATCTCCACAGGAGCTATAAAATGAACAAGCAAAAAAACATTGTCTACATTCAATTTCTTATAGTACCAAATACATAAATCAACAAAAATGATTCTTATTTCAACTGCTATTACAGTGGAATCCGCTTATAGTGGTCACGGATATAGTAATCAGCCGCTTATATAGATCAAAAGGCTTGGGACGGAATCATTTCTATACAAATGCTGTTTAAATAATTCGCTTATAGTAATCAAGAAATCCGCTTATAATGTTCATTTTTGGCCATTTTATGAATGTAAACATGTGCAAAAATAATTTTAAAATTACGTGTAGTTATTGAATTGATCATGCCCGGTCTCGCAACGCTCTGTTGAGCGGACCCTTGGTCAGGGAGAAGGCTGCAGCATTAGCAACAAGCCTCGGAGACGAGAGTTTCAAAGTTTCTAGCGGCTGGTTTGAGCGATTTAAAAAGAGGGAGAACATTGTGTTTAAGAAGCTGCACGGGGAGGCTGCTGAGGCTGACACTGTGTCACGCGACGAGTGGCTCGAGCAACAGTGGGTCAGAATGAGAGAGGAGTACAGTGAGGAGAGCATCTGGAACGCTGATGAAACAGTCTTGTTAAAAAAAAGCACTGGCTGCAGAGCCGACACACGGCACATAGCCTATAAGTTACGTACCAGAGTTATGTCTGCGCACAGCGCAGTATGGACTGTTACATGTATTAAATTTGAATGATACGGTAGGCCTACTGTAATAAAATTCCATAAATGTGGAAGCTACTGTATCTGTTTCATTTCATTGTTCTCATTGAATTCTGCATAAAAATAAGTGAAATAAAGGTAAATTCGGTTTTAGTAATCAACCGCTTATAGTGTTCAAATTGGCCCGGCCCAACGTGACCACTATAAGCGGATTCCACTGTACCAGTACCTTTATGGCTTACCTGGCAAAGAAGCCAATAGCTTCTCAGCCAGCACTAGTCACAAGTCATTTGCGAAGGATAAAGTGTGTTGATTTACTTGGAAGAACTGGATTTCAAACAGTACCCTTACAATGAATGAATGTAATCATTTTGGTACAAGGTAGCTTAATCTTGGCAACCTTCATTTAGATGCCAGATTGTGCTGCTACGTCACCTTGTTTCTTCCTCCTCTTCCTCCACATAGTAATGGCACCAACCACTCCAGCGAGAACAAGAACTCCAATCACACATCCAATAATGATGTAGAGAGTGGTGTTTCCTGGTTTTCCTGTGGGAGAAGAACATTTTTTGAATGAAAGACAAGACTTGGTCAATCTCTCCCGTTATTTATAATGTTTGAATCAGCTTTTGTCACCATTTGCTCTGATTGGTCATAGTGCCATCATATTATGCCAGGAGGTAGTTTGAATTGATTCTGTTAATTCTGCTCCTACGATTAAATCCGGTCTATCGTCTTTTGGTGGCCAGACTATACATTTGGATGTTATACAGAGGTCTGGCTTATAAGGCTCCATTGAACTAGCCTGACTAATAAGCCGACTGTTGACTCTGTCACAGTCTGGAACAATGCAATGGAAACATGTTTCCGTTTGGATATGACGTATCCTCTCACCTGGCTCTCACTTCTGCATTCAGCAGTAACAGATCGCTAGCTAATTCCAATTTATTTTTACATCGTAGCGGCAATAAGTCCTCAAGATCATAAATGTCATGTACCAATTTGGTAAAGGTAATTCGAAAGTAGGGGGAGAATAACGAACGTGTTCAGGCAAGTTAAGAGACATCGCTCTAAACTGTGTGCTGATTGGCTAAACCGTGAATGAACCGAGGTAGACGCTCTATTCCAGACTGCTACGGAGGTAAAATTCATTTTAACGTATGTACGCAGGATGGCGCTGCCAGGCTACCATTGAACTGCCTCTGTGTATAAATAAACGTACCTCGCCTGGCCTGGCCTTCCATAACGAAGAACCTGACGGTTATCTCCCCACTGTGTTCCACCTCACAGGTATAGTTGCTCTTCCTCCTCTCCTCAAGTGAGACTGTGAGCACAACTCTCTTCTGGAAGGTTCCATCATGATTGGGCAGCGTCTCCCACACATACACATCCTTCAGGATCTCCTCTCCGTCTTCCCTCCAGGTGATGTTCACTCCTTCTGGATAGAAACCTGTAGCGTGGCACACTACTGATGAGGGAGAGGAGGGGGTCAAGAACACAGAGACCTCTGGGGGGACTAGGAGGAAAAAACATAGAGAAAATTGGTCAGGAACATACCACACAAACAGCATCCCAAGATGGTATGTGCTGGAAATGTTCCAGGTTTTTACTTTAAATGTCCCAAGAATCACTGACAGATATGACTTAATATACCGCTTAACTAGCCTGGCTTTGACCATCCCCTTGGTCCACGCTTTAGCATCGTACAAGGGTCTGGCATTTCACCATTGATGAACGATTGCAAGCTGGAGGTGTGAACTGTAGACGTTTGAAAGAATCAAATCTGATTTCACCCAATCACTAACGTTATGCTTGGACGTCAAGTAAGCTATGCTACTGCAACAGAAACCCAACGTTATCTCTCACAACTCCCGATCCTGCTTGCTTTTTAGCGCGGTATGGAATTGATCTCTGCTAGCGATGCCAATGGCCAGAATTCCAGACTGAGTCGTGGAGGGAGATAGTTATTGAGCGGAACTACGTAGGAAGGCAAAGCCAGGCTACCTCTTAACATGCAATGATTTGTTCATGATTCATTCCCTATGCCACTGAAACATTGCTTTCCACTAAAAGGTCCTCAAAACAATTTTTTGTACCCGTTCTCCTTGGTGCACTGTCATGATAGTGAACATACTTCTTTAGCCAATCAGTGCACTCCTCAGAATAGTAAACCTTTCTGCCCTGAAACTTGGAGTCGTAACGTTCCCATCTGTTCTTGGTAGGGACAGCCTGGGGAACAGCAGCGACCCATATCATGTTGTCCAGATCCAGTGAGATAAAGTCCTCTCCATTATAAACATACAGCTCATAGCCACGACTGATGTTATCCAGGTCATTCCAGCGGCAACCATACATTCTCTGAAAAACATGCGTTCCTAAGAGAGAGGAGTTAAAGGAAAAATCCAGTGTGAATCAATCCATAGCCCTTTTGTTCAAACTCACCAAGTGCTGTAGGTAGGAAAAAGAATAATAATAATAAAAAATATACAACATAGACCAAGCAGTGAACCGGCAACTAATACTAAGTGAATGGGGTATAACAAGTTACTTTCAGTTTCATTCCATTATGCCTCATTGAGTAAGCACTAGTATTTTGTACTTGTTTTTTGGTCTATGTAGCATCAAATTTTCATGTTCTTTTTCTTGATAGCATTCAGACTCTTTGCGACAAGTGTCGTGGGATCTTTTATGACCACTGTGAGTCAGGACCTCGGTTTAATTCAATTCAATTCAATTTTATTTGTAGAGCGCTCAAATACAGTGCATTGTCTCGCGGTGCTTTACAGACAGTAAAGCATCCATGAGAAACAGGGGCAAGGAAAAACTCCCTACGCTTTACTACTAGTATTCATTTCTAGGAAGAAACCTTGGGCAGATCTGCGCTTCATGGACTCGGCCTACCTGCCTGAGGCCTAATCAAGTATCCGTAAAGTCGTTTAGCTGCTTAGTTTCAGCTCGGTTTGGGTAAATTTCATGAACCATACCAGCTCCAAGGCCTACTTAGACATCACCCATAACAGGCAACAAATTATTGTAAACACCGTATTTATATTATTTAGCGATCATAAATCAGCTAGAGTACGCTTTCAGGCAACATTGAGGCTCGGTTTGGTGAACTGCCGTAGCCTAAACGTACGGGTGCTTTCTGCACAGGTGGAGCAGTAGTAGTTATGGTAGGCTGCATCCGTACACATTGTTCTCTTTGCCAAATCAGAGACCGTTTTAAAGTTATCTATGATTAAATGTTCCCACACAAGCTGCCTTTTATGCCTGCCAAGCTTGGTTTTGTGACATCACTACCAAAGAAATAACGCAATTTGTAGGCTCTTTGAATGACATTCCATGTGGAACAGTGATAGGCTACCGAATTTGAATAGCAGCCTACACAAAAAGTATAGCGACTGATATGATAGAAGAGAGGCTTTCTTTTTTAAAACAGATGTACTGTATAGTGACAGGAATTTTATGAGAATTTAAAGAAGCATTTTTTGCAATCAAATTATTTGAGTTACTCGAGTAATCGTTGCAGCCCTACTCCATGCAAACTGTATTATAGGTACTGGCAGCAATCTTTGTAGACTGTGTAGGCCTATATTTCACAAAGGTGAATGGTGTCATGAACCGCTGAGGTCACAATGCAGTCACATGGCTAGCACTGAAATAAAAGTTTCTATTTTGTGGAAGAATGAATCAGTGATTGACAAAGTGTGTGGCTGAATGGGTGAATGAGTGAGTGAGATATTGTGTGCCTGCAGGAAAAACATCTTCACATCCACAATGTCTTTGGAGAGAGTGGGTAAACTCACCAGCAGTGCTATTAAAACGCTGTTTTAAAATCTCAATATCCGTCTTGAAGGCCCACTCAGCAACCTGGGCCATCCAGGTCTCTTCCTGCCAGTAATGCTGCTCCAAATTCTGCTCCATCCACTGCTGCCTGGGAACCATCTTATGTGTGTTGCTGTCATAGTGACAGACAGCCTCACCATCCACCATCCCAACCGCTACAAACTCAGGAAGGCCTGGGATCTCTGATGAAGCCATGTAGACATACTGCAGTGTGTGGACCACTGAAATGGACAAGACATGGACATTTATATTAATTATTAATTATATACTTATTATAATACTACTATATCGTTATTATAATTATATGAATAATATCTGATAGGGCTAGGGCCTGGCTGTGAAAGATACTGATAGTATTCTTTCATTGTCTACACAATCACCAATTTTAGGCTATCCAACAGTGTAGCCAAGCCTACAAGCTATCATATCTACGCATCTAATGTGAATGAAACCTTAATTTATGTAAAAGTTATATGGTGCAATAACTGTAATTACATACATCTTCAGTGCAGAATATAATTGGAACTTTTGTTTTCATACAAGTTTGCACCATTTCATGGTGTCAGGATATTGAAAATCTGCGCGTGACCCTAACCTGGGAGACGGTTCATATTTACCCCCAGTTAAGAGTATCAGTAACAGCCATTGACTGTAAAAATTAGGTAACAGCAGAGAAATTCGTAAACGGGCTCTGGTAACAGCGTGAACCATGACTGAAAAGGAGCTAGCCTGCTGTTGCTAACGAGAAAACGGTTAATTATTGCCATTATGAACAGACTAATTACTGAAGGTTTTATATTTACACGCACCTATTAAATTCGTCACGCTTAGAATAACGTCGTAATTAATAGGCTACTCCTTATTTTATTGTCAGTTCGCTAAACGTTTTGTTTTACCTAGCTTTAGCTAACTTTGACAACTTAGAAACTTACCACAGTTCACCAGTGAGATTTGACAATAGCAAAAAAGTATTATACCACCAGCTCTCAAAGACATGTTCTCGTCGACAGGTGTATGTGACACATTGTGACTTTATTCATGGTTTTTAGGGTCTTTCCATAACTTGTCAACAACTTGTCAAGAAGCTGGATTTTTTGGGGCACATCCGGGAACATGACGTACCTCGGGACATGCACGCTCGCCCTTGCTGCAAATTGATTGGGCGAGAGAGTGGCTTTGCTGCAGACAGCCGGGTCATTAGAAAAATAAATTAAACACCCAAAATAATGATAACGAAAATAGTGTAGTAAAGCTAAAGGGGGGTTTGTGTGATTGCATTAGGCCTACCAG
>JAODXP020008490.1:0-2500 GCA_027497455.2 Sardinella longiceps | reverse complement strand
TCGTGACCTGTGCTACTCTGTGTGTATGTGCTTGTGTGTCTGTGTGTATCATGACCAGTGTGTGTGTGTGTGCGTCCTGTATCTCTGACCAGTGGATTATAACGAGGAGAGGGCTCAGTTTTCCACATTGTCGCGCCAGGAATCCGGACTTGAAGCCGGGACAGAATTAGGATCATTCCACACTCAGATTCCTCAAAACAATTCAGCAGCGCCTGAAATATCACTCCTAAATTTCAGGCCGATGTCAGATGTATTTATAGCCTATTACTGTGAAAATACTCCAGTCCATCTGAACACTATACTGTACAAGCTTACTGTGTAGTTTATTGTTTATGTCTATATTATACTAAATGTACAGTATGTCTAGCCTGACACGCCAGACTATATCATAAGAATGTATAGTCTGAAGACCACTGATAGACTGTACCTCAATGGAGGGGCGGGTGATTGCGTTGTCTTTCAAACTGCCTCTCCACGTAATAGGCTAGCGTTCCGGCCAGTGGTACCAGCTGGTATATCAAACTTTTCCCGTAGCCCATCAGTAACACGGCAAAGACATCTTTTTCAGAACAAAAAACTTCAGTGCACTTTCTTGTTTCACTTTCAAAGAAAATGACAAGTGCAATTCGTCCAAAACTAAAGCCAAAGACGATTCTGCTCTGGTTTGAGCAGGGCTGTCATCGTACAAAGCCCGCCTTACGATTTCCTGTACACATACCGCGCTGTGATTGGTTATCCGCCGCCAGAGGAAGGCTACAATGGGTTTTCTATCAGTGGCCTCTAGACGTATCCTCTGTGCAAATTCAAATTTGCTACCGCTAGGGGTACGTCTAGAGTCTAGGCTACAGTATGTCTATATATGTACTACTATTGTTAAGTTTATAGAGAGCACCTACTGACAGATTCCTCATATATGTTAATATTCTTGGCCAATAAATCTAAATCTGATTCTAATTCTGATTCAAAGTACAGCGCTGCTTCAAGACTCTTATAGTAAAACATGCATCTTTGAATTGTCCAGCAGTAAGCAGGATGAACTAATAAACCAATCAGAATGAACTGACAAATCCTATACAGTCATACAGTGTATGCAGGGATGCAGAGCAACTAGATAAGACAGGAACTGGAAGTGGGAATCATACTACAATAGTCACGTCCTTGCCAATATCACCGAATATCACCGAAGACCTTACCTGGGATAACCACTCAGACCAGGTTGTGAAGAAACCCCAACGCCGTCTCTTTCACCTCAGGCGACTGATGAAATTTGGACTGAGGTCAAAAATCCTAAAGGCTTTTTACAGTGGAACTGTAGAGAGCATTCTGACTGGAGACATCACTGCATGGTACGGCAGCTGTACTGCCACCAAAAGGAATGCTCTACAAAGAGTTGTGCGTACGGCGCAAAGTATCTGCAGGTGCACTTTACCACCCATTCAAGACTTGTATCACAAGCGTTGCATCAGAAAAGCCAAAAGAATCACCAAGGACCCCAGCCATCCCAATCATGGACTGTTGCAGCTACTACCATCTGGCAAGAGATTCTGCAGTCTCAGGGCTAGAACCACCAGACTACACAACAGCTTTTTTCATCAAGCAGTTAGACTGATGAACACAGAGTCAGTATTGACAGCCTAGATCTGTGCCTGTCAGTCATTGCATTTTCAGACTCTGAACATATACACTGACTCAAACACATACACATACAAGTATATTCATTACAAACTCTTTCTTTTACACTCATTACATTTTTTATTTATTTATTTTCTTGAGGAGCAAAAACACAAGAATTTTACTCTCATATAGTCTACAACTATAATGAGATGTAATAAAGACTTTCTTGAATCTTGAATCTTGAATAACAAATATCCAATCAGATCACTTTCTTGCTATAACAAGCAGCCAATCAAATCACATCCTTGCTACAGCACATCATATCATATATCCTTATCCAGGGGAGGAAATGAGACAGAGAGGAAAGGAGAGGAGGAGGTGAGAGGACAAAGGGAGGTGAGACAGTGAGGAGGAGAGAGAGATGAGACAGTGAGGAGGATAGAGGGACAGTGTAAAATAACAGTGTAAAGTGTTCTGTGGCAGTGTAAAGTGTTCTATGGAAGTGTAGAGTGTTCTATGGAAGTGTAGAGTGTTCTGAGGCAGTGTTGAGTGTTCTGAGGCAGTGAGGAGTGTTCTGTGTGGAGTGAGGAGTGTTCTGAGGCAGTGAAGAGTGTTCTGTGGCAGCGTGGAGTGTTTCTCAAAGTCGAGGTAGCATGCTTGGAAGGCTGCTTTTTCGAGCATTCCACGTCATTGTCAGTCGCCAAGTACTGTTCTAAAGTCAAGCATCCTTCTAAATTCTAGCGAGGACAGAGGCCTTTGTTCATAGATTTTTCAAGGATGCACTGATGGACCCTCGTTTTTGAAGTGTACGACTTCCAAGGCAAGTGTGCTACCTAGGAAGCATGCTTGACTTTGAGAAACAAACACTTTGGAGTGTTCTGTGTAG
>JAODXP020008489.1:0-11689 GCA_027497455.2 Sardinella longiceps | reverse complement strand
TTTTCAGGTCTGAGTAATATCAACTAGCACAACAAAAGCATAGTTTCTAATTCCTATTGCCAAATAAAGTTAGTTGCTAATTGCTTAGCAACTAAGCTTTTGGGAAACTGACGCATGGCTAGAAACTGTGTTTTGCTATGATTGCTATTGCACATTTTAGAACAAATAACTTGACCAAATGTGACCAAAAACAGGTGTCTGTCTTTAAAATGGAGAACAGCAAGAGATGTTAGATTTTTACTTACCAGGAGAAGGCATATGGCTTGCTGTAACATCAAAATCAGGGACAACTGGGAGTTGCGGCATAGTAATATCAACTATACGGTTTGCTGTAACATCAAAATCAGCAAAAAACTGGGACAGGGTCACTCCTGTATGACCTTCAAGACCTGACTATTTGCGTCTCTGATTTGTTAATGATCATGCAATTTGGGCTAGGCTAGTTCTGGTATGAAAAGCTATCGGTCAGTTAGCCTGCAGGGTTTCAAGTGAGGCATCATAGTCTAGAAAAAATAGCTGCTTTTCTATGGCCTGTAGCCTAGGCCTATTCACAGCATTTAGAGGCATGAGCAATGTACTGTAGTTCTTTCCAATTTCAGTAATAGTTTTGAGCCTCTACTTGCGTTGTCTGTGAAATATAGCCTAGCTAATTAGCATCAGAACTTGTTGAAGCGCAATCCTGTTTGCTTCACATGGGAGTGACATGGAGAGAATTGCAATAACAGTTGCAGGTTCTTGTAAACTTTGTTTAAATATGAAATTTACTCAAAAGGAAAATAATGACAGTGTGTGTCTGTCTTTCATCTTCCATCCCTGGTGGACATTAAAGATCTATTCTATTCTATTCTATTCTATTCTAAATGTCAGTCTATATCAGCAACTTGCAGGAAAAAATTTGCTCACTAGGCAAATGGCAAAACCCCGGTAAATGCTCCACCTTTTTGGATGTTGCAATATACTTTCGGTCTCCATCACACGGAACCTCTCCTTTTAACTTTTTGGTTTTTTTTGCCCATCTACCTGTAATAAGAATAATGAATAAGAAACTGTTTCTTTGTTCATGTCGCTAGTCACTAGTGTGACTGAAAGGTAATTCAAATTCATCAAAGTTCTATGTCTGATTGTAAGCCATTTTGTATTCACATTGGAAAGTCTTCTAGTAAGCTAGTAAACTTGTCAATAATTAAATGGTAGCTCCTAACCACATTTGATTGATATAATGATATAATGATATAATTAAATGGTAGCTCCTAACCACATTTGATTGATTCCCTCCCCCCCCCCCCCCCCAAACTTTTTAACTAGTGCTGTCAGTTTAACGCGTTAATAATGGCGTTAACACAAACCCATTTTAATGCCGGCAATTTTTTTAACGCGAGATTAAGGCATTTGACCCTTTGTCTAAATGGAATGTGAAAAAAGGTGATGCGTCTGCGCTGGTGTCTCTCCTCCGAAGACTGAGCAAAGATGTCAGTGAAAACAAATATTTTACCGACGCAATCGTTGATGTTAACTTGCATGTTCGATATTTAGGTTGTAGATTAGCTAGAGGATTAATGTTCTCACTTAGAAATCTCCTCTCTTGAAATGAATACCACGCAAATAGGCTAGTATCAGTTTCAAAATTGCAGCGAGAGTGAGAGAGATGAAACAGATCGGAGCGCAACGGAGAGAGAGAATGTTTGTGAGCATCATTATTGCTTTATGCAGACGCATACCTGAACGTATGACCTCTGTCTCTCTCTCATAGGGCCCTATGAAATCTGTTTTATTTTTTCTCAAATTCCGTTTTATTTTTTTCCAGATTCCGTTTTTTCGGATTTATTTTTTAGTTTCGAATTTTTGTCTTTTTTATGGCAATCTGATGGAGGAAACTTTGTTAACTTTTATACTAGGCCATTGACAACGATGTCTTATCAGGGAAAGAGCTAGCTGGGCTACGCATGGAAAGGTTGCGCGTAGCAGTGTGGGCTACTCACACAGTGAACAACGGTGATGGTTAGGCCTACAGTGTGCGCAACAATCTGAAGATTTAGCAGATCAGTGGTATGTTTTGTGGAGTTACCAGAATAGAAATCGAGAATGTATTGTTTTATAAACGTATATTTAAACGTCAACTCACAAAATATAGCAAATTCCGTGCGATTCCATGTTTATTTTAAAATTCCGTTTTAATGTTGTGATTTCGTGATTCGGTCTGTGTTTTCGGTTTTGCGGAATCCATAGGGCCCTACTCTCATCATCAAATCACTTCGTCACAAAAATGAGAGCTTCTTGCAGGACAAATGGTAATATGGCAAAATGCATTTTAATGGTAAAATATGCTCATGCAATGTAGGTTTACTCATGTAGACCATAATGCCATATTTTAATTGAGCCTGTTTAAAATATAGGCCTAGTGTAATTTAAAGGACCACCATCCATTTTTTTTTTTTTTTTTTTTGTAAACTTGAGAACTAGCTACATAAAAGATATACAAACATCTCTCTGGCACTGATTAAACATGTTAATAATTTCTGATAGCCAAAATCGTAGCAATATCATGCTGTAACTAGGTTTTCTTTTATTTTGAATTGGTATTCACCCCCATCAACCTATGTTGATAACTGCATTAAAATGAAAATAAATAAATATAAATGGGATAAAAGGAAATCAAGGGACATTTAGAATAGAAAAAAAAATTGTGATTAATCACGTTAAATATGGCATTAATGCGATTAATCGCGATTAAATATTTTAATCGCTTGACAGCACTATTTTAAACACATCAATTTCCTTGTAAGTTTAGAATAAAGAGTAGGCTATGGTTTAAAAAGCTTTTAGACTGTAATGAACTAACCAGGCCATTGCCCTCCTACGCAATTGACCTATGGCTAAGCCACGCCCCCTCCACTCACTCGGACAAACAATCGGACATAAGGTGACAGGCGCTATAGAGCTCGTTAGTCACGTGTCTGAATAGCTAGCTCCGCTTAGCCCATGGGACCCCGGAAGTCACATAATGGTCATTGAATTTGTATTGGGAAAAAGTATTATTTTCTGGTCCAAGTCATTATATGTTCTGGGTTACACATATGTTGTTTGCCGAATTAAATGAGGAATTTACATCAGAAAACTTTGTCAGTTTATCGTGTGATTGTTCCCTAAAAGGCTTTTGAGAAAGCGTATCAAGACAGACTACAGCGTGTGTGTCGCAAATGTGACGTTAGCCCCTCGAACGCTTTCCCTCTGTATCGTGCTACATCAGCCCTGTACTGCTGCTCCCGTCTGCTGGAGCGGATAACGCCGACCATCTCCCCACTGGCGTAGCTGTTACTCAGGACATGGCCCGACTTGAAATGGTTCTCCCCTCTACTTATGTCTTCCCCTCCAAAGAAGGCAGTGAAATTAGCCAGGGTGATAGCCATGATGTAGAGTGGATATGGCGCGATACAGAGGGAAAGTGTTCGAGGGGCGGTTAACGTCACACGCTGTCCTTACCCTTTGTACAAACCAAAGCATAGCCTTGTGAAGATAAACGTAGGCCCAGATTATCATTCATACATATAAATGCAGATTGTATTTTAGCTCTCCTTAAGAATGGCTGTTAAAAGAATAAAATGTATAAATAAAACTTTTGCTTGTAACAACAACAGTAGATCTAAAGTTTGCTGGTGTAAAATGGCACAAGAGGAGTTTTTCTGTACCTTTTGTGAGTTACAGGATCTGTGTGATGGGTGAACTAAAAAGCTCTGGCTTGTCTTGAATGAACCCAGAGCCCCTCCAACACAAACCCTGTGACCCTGACAAAGCTCTGCTATACAATACTGTGTGGCTTTGTTAAAAGCCCTTAATAGCCATTGAGGGGACTACACAAGTGACCTTTGACCCCTCTGCCATGCTAGTGTACAGTAGGGATTTGTGTATAGTTTGGGGTCTTTGCATCTCCACCTGTCGTCACTCCACTATCAAAGATGGCCAATGGAGATTGTAACATTGTGTAAACAAACAGGGCTCTGTCTTATGTGTGTGAGTGTGTCAGTCACTGCTGGAACAACCAGCCTAACATCCATTTGTCTGGGCCATGTAACCCCAGGTGAAATCAGATCCAGCATCCACCCTCCCCTTGCACAAATAAGGGATGGTGGATTTGAAGCCACAAGTGCTCAAGTCCATTCAGTGTTGGGCTGTGTCTCCTGAGTCCTGAGCATGACATGGCCCAGCATTAGGCTGCAAACTGTGGGAACTATGTCACATAGCGAGAGGTCTAAAATGGCTGAAAAGCACTAGATATGGCTCTCTAAAGCTTTGGACCCATCCTGCACTGTATACTGGAGTTTGTTTGTTTGTTTGTTTTGGAGGAGGGGGGGGGGGGTGTATTAGAATTGGGCCTAGACATTACACTGGCATATAATTCCACACCTTGAGCTTTTGGCATACCATACAGTACATCTGTTTCGCCTTACATACTTGGGGTATGTTGGTTAAGAATGCAACCCTGATAAATATAGGCTTCTTGGCTATCATATTAGTCCAAAATTGAGACACAACAACGGTTTAGTTTCACTGCTTTATATTCTACCGACAAATTGAGCAAATCCAGCCAGCAGTGTATTGGTGACTTGGTCAATAATGATTGAAAAGTTAATGTGTGACAGCCTGGCGAATGCCAAACTAAAATTACAAGTGATATTTAGTCTGGGGACCTACCTATCGCATTTCTCGTAGCGGAAGCATCGTTTACAATTGTCCATAGCCGTTTATTGGGCGCTAAGAATGTCTATCATAGCGTCTGTACATACCTCGGAGCCAATACCAGAGCCACCACGTGATGTAAAATGCAATCGAGGGCCGTACAAATCCCTTTTTGTTCTGCGATTGGATACCGAAAGTAAGCGAGAAAAACGGCCATGGTCACCATGCTCCTCTGCAGAGTGAAATGAAATAAGCGCGCAAAGGAGCATGGGAATTCCCAGGCTATGTGTGACAATTAATGGCTTGTGTTTTTGTTCTAAAGCACATAAAATGTCAAAAGAAGAATAATTTGCATAATTTTCTACTAATTGTGTAGGCCTAACTAATGTTTTTATATCATGAGGTCAGTCAGATGTCAGTAAGCTCCATCATCTTGTCATACCCTTTCCTATACTAATGGAAGGAAGCTGGTCAGATCCGTGTTTCACTCCATTAGATTGATGCTAATAAAGAAGCTTCAGCTCTGCATTAAAGAACACAGATGCACTAAAATGCCCCCAAAGGAGCTTTATTTACACAATTATGAAGACATTGTCATTGGTCAGCACAGGGCAGTGGGGGTGAATTGATAAAGGGAATCCCCAGTTTAAGTCAGCTGCTCTGTCTCCTATTTAGAGGTAAAGATGTCAAATGCCCGGCGGGATGTTTACCAACAGTGAAAAGTGAAGAGAGCTAGCCTAATTCACTGATGTTTTTTTATTGTTCTACAGTATTTTGTGTTGAAAAATGGTGTGTTATTTGATTTAACTGAAGCTTAATTTTACATGTTAGGCTTTGCTTTGTTTTGAATGGATTTGAAGAATTTTACTGAAGTGTTTATGACGACATACTAATCAACTTTAGGCAGTTGAAGCTAAACTTGCTAGTTTAGCTAGCCTTATGGATGTGGAATTTGTATGCCACTCCTCTACAGATACTTTCATGCGGTTATCTGAAAAAAGCAGTAAACACAACAAAGGCACCACTGCACTCTTAAACGTACATTTTCCAGTTGGTTGTGCCAAGATGGCTCTTCATCAAGAGAAAGAATCCATAATGAACCTAGTGAACAGTTCAGCATAAATATAGTTGTATCTGAAATGTAACTAATGTTAAAAAAAAAAAAAAAACTGAGACAAAGAGCAAGACCGCTGTGAGTACTTCTCACTCTCTTCAGAAATCCAATGTCGTCTACCATTAGTGAATCATGGAAAATTATGCGATGCTTCCATTACAGCTAGGTAGTTCTGTTCAAAAGCGGTTTCAGTATTTGAATCCCCCAACAGGTCCTGTGCCGGACTCCTCCTCTTCTTTCCCCTCCTAAAGCAATGCATGTTATTTTGAGTGTGGGCTGTGTAGACTTTTGTCTCAATTTCAACTGCAACCTTAGAATGCTGCTCTCAGCTTGGCCTGTGCCCTCATGGTGTATAGCCTGGGCCGTATAAGCTTCCACTGGGCACGTGGTAGAAAGAGGTGAGGGTGTCTGACCCTGAGAATAGGGCGGGAGGCTGAATGAATGATCGATGAAGTGGAGAGTGAGAGAAATGCAGGGGTGAATGTATGGATATCTGGAGTGGAATGATGTATTGACATGTTAAAAAGGAATTCTACTTCATGGGGCACTGCACCCTATTTGCCCCAGAGCATGGTCCCTTGCTCTTTACGTGCTTTACACTTCCTCTGACCATTTAGACTGTGTTTTACAAATTGACATTCAAATCTCTATGATATTTTAATAAACACAACAAGAGTTCCTCAGAATGTCAGTAAGTGTAATCCGAGCAATAAGTAAATGAAATAAGAGAGGGTAAAAGCAGAGCCACCACATGAAGTCAGCACAGCCAAATACAATGCGCATATTATGTACCGGACCAGTAAATGATGGGTTGGATCAGCAGCCTTTGCACCAAAGCCTTTCAAATCACTTCACTTTGTGAAAAGTGTCTGCGATTCCTCAATAGAATGGAAGCACTAAGCAGTGCTAGCCTCGTTAGGTAGAACCAGCGCATTATGTGAAATTGTTTGTATTAGACCCCAAAGCCGTTTGTTTTTAGGATAATGGCTGGCTGAAGATGTTATTGGCTGGCTAGCCGGCTCAGCCAAAACCTAAATGGCTGCTGCATGTTCATGGCTACAAATGGCTGAAGTGGCCATTTTTATATCTATAGATGTCTATATCATACTGATCTCAGTAGCAATGTATGACTAACATGTGTATCACTATCATAGTTTAGGGTTGGGTATTTATTAGCCTATATTAGTCTATTATTATTATTACATTAAAATAATAATTGTATTGAGCTATACAGTAGCCTATATTTGTTACCAATATCTATAATTGTTTCATTAACATCAGTATCCAAAGTTCAAGCAATCATACTGAATGGCTTGCCATATTCTCTGCAGGCGCTCATCACCCAGGACAAACGCAAACAAGCCCTGCTCTGTTGAAATTGACAGTAGGCCTATGGTTCTTAATTAAATTGAATATGTTTCTACTTTTCATATAAGTTTTGGAATATTTGGAATAGGGCTGGGCGATATGGCTGAAATCTCTATCACGATATAGGCTCAGTATATTGGTCGATATCGATAATTATTGAATTTTTTTAATGACGTATTTAAATGGGCCCAGGTGCGCAAAACACCTTAATTTTTTTTAAGGTTTATATTTTATTTTTAATATAGAGTTATTACATTAAATGGCAGCACTGTCATGTATAAATGTATAGTAAAAAATAGTGTTTGAGCAGGGTTGAATTCTGCTTTAAAGTGGCCTATTATTTTAGGGTTCTTTTAAACTCCTGAAGTAGCCCATTCTCTCCCTTAAATAAAGCTAGTCAAAAAATAATGATTTAAGAGGAGAAGTCTAATGTCTCTCCACACTAAAATATAAGCTGAATAAATAGGCCTACCAATACATAAAGGAAATTAATATTTTAACTAAAATATGCTATGTTATTCTTCTATTAAATAGGCCAATCAGAGAGGAGCTTTGTATGGTTTACATTGTTGCCTATGTGGCAACTGTTCTGATGCGGACTCGTTAGCATAATGTGACTTCAAAACGTTTGTTTGTTTTGGTGCACTGGCATGCTTTTCACTTCACACAAGGGTACTTGATAACATGGATTGCTTCAATGAGTTTGATTAAGGTAAAATTACAAAATCATTCAGCTTTAATGTGTTCAGTAGGTTGCTGACCAAGTGACCATACTAGCTAGTTTGAGCTTTGTCTGTTGTAGGTTTACCTTGCTAGCGTTGTGCGCTAACATCGTCAAATCTGTCCCTGCAACCAGTAACGTCATGTGCACCGTTAGCTGTCAGCTGTCGTACTTTACAAGTTCATATGTGAACAGTGTTGTTCATCAGGCCTTTCCGACTTTTCAAACAATCTACTCACAGTTATTAATTACGATTGCCCTGTATTACTAAATCAGAACATGAATCAGCTGAAAGTATCTCTGACTAGTTTCAGGCTACATGAAAAGCAAGCCTGAGTTGCAGCAGCTAACTAGTAAACAATCATTCAGTGCGTGCCCTTTCTGGTAGAGCGCAGTCAGCGCGCCTCTTGAAAATGCGGACAGAGCGGAGCTAGAATCCGCCCGGGGAAAAGAATTCTATCGAAAGTTCTATCGAGCGCATTTTCTATTGCTATCGAGTACATGTCTATCGCGATTCATATCGCTATCGTTTTATCGCCCAGCCCTAATGGAATATGTTGGAATATACAGTCTGTTAGGCATTTACAGTAGCTTAGCCTAAGTGATTTATTTACTTTAGTCAGGGCAAGTCCGCGATGGAAATGATGTGGCTATGAAACGTCTCATGGCTCAGGATTATGAGGCTACTGCATAAAGGTAGGCTATAATTGTAATTCGAAATGTAATCATGAACATTTGGCTATTGAAAGCTTTCTTTTAACTAACAGTTTTGCCCATGCTTGAAACTTGTAGGCTATGTTTGCACAGCTCAGCTTTTCGCTGTGGGAAAAAAAGCGTATGGTCTATATGACACGACTCTGATGCGTAATTTCGGAACATCGGTGTGCAAGGTTGATTTATCTATTGTTTATTTTCGTGTGTATCATAGGCCCATGTGTCTGTGTGTGACTGATAGAAGAAAGATAGTTGTTGCAAATGCTCCTACCTGGCTGGCTCAGCCAAAACTTTATCAGCTGGCGGCTTAATGGCTTAAAAAGTTATTGGTTGGCTTAAACTCTTAATGGCACAAATGGTGGCGGGTTCGGGGTCTAGTTTGTATAGAAAGATTTGTAGATGGTAGTTCTCAGGTGTCTCAAGAGACCAGTATTTAAGCAGTGAACTTTGAAATAAACACAGGCTTTTCAGACAGGTGAAAATTTTCCATGACTTACATGGAAACAGGGTTGGAGTTGGTTTGTTGACGGATTACAGTAATTACAAAGTATTCTCTACAGGACCTTGCAAGGTCTGACCCTTAGGCATGGACTATACGTACCATCAGTAGCATACTTTAGGGATTTCATATCATCATAAGACTTCGTCATGTTGTGATGCGTATTATTAATGCCATAGTTGATGACCTCACATATACAGTGAGAGTCAGCTCCACACATGGAGTGTATAATTCTTTTTCTTTCCCCCAATAATGTTCTCAGACTGTAAGCCGGCATGGCTTAGCTGATTGCATTTCTTTTGTATTTTCTTTCTCTTAAAATATCATGAATATAGTGAGATTTTCAGACTGCGTGCATTTCGAGACTGCAGTGCCGGTCTCTGCTGACTAGAGAGCAGGGCGCTTCGAGTGAGAACAGTGAGGTGGGTGAGGAAGCTGTCCTGTGGGCCTTGTCTGATGGATGCTCCGCGACGTGTTGTCTGCTCTGCAGGAGTCCTCATTGTCACAAGTGCACTGAGGAGGGCGCAAGGACACCCAGAGGCCTCTCTCTCTCTCTCTCTCTCTCTCTCTCTCTCTCTCTCTCTCTCTCTCTCTCTCTCTCTCTCTCTCTCTCTCTCTCTCTCTCTCTCTCTCTCTCTCTCTCTCTCTCTCCATCTCTCTCTCTCTCTCCATCTCTGTTTTTCTCCCTCCCCTGGCCATTCCTGTCCATCTCGCTGGATCTGCTTTTCTTCCCTTCTCAGCTCACAGGCCAGCTCATCCTCTCTGCACTGTTGTGATGTTGACTGGGCCTAAAATGGCTTAAAAGTGGGCCAAATTCTGAAATACTCTCTGTTCAAAACGGTCATCTGCATTGTGGATGTCACCTTTCCCTCTTTTGTTACATCTTTCTGCATCACGTCATAGAGAGATTAAAGCAGTGAGGAAAGAATAAGACTGGCACTCTCTCGCTCCCTTTCTCTCTCCTCCTCTCCTCCTCCTCTTTCTTTCCCTTTGATCACAACACAGTCTGCACCCCCCCTCCCCTGGGTGATGGCTGCATTGATCTGTGTGACGCTGCGGCCCTGCTTGACTTCCATATACTTGCTTAGCCCCTCCTGTAGCAGAGCCAGTAGCACCAGCCGCCATTGATCAGCTTCTGTCTAGTAACAAGTCTTGTGCCACAGCAGCGTATGCAAACGACATGGCCGACTGACGGCTGTGCTTGCCTGGTGGTGGGAGATTGGTGGTGCTGTGTTGTATTGTTTGGGTGCATTTGTTGTGCAAGGTGGCTAAGCTGCTGCTGTACTGTGACCTCAGTGACCTCATGCTCTGTTTATGTTATCTCCCTTCAGAACGCGATTCTCTTCTCTGATTGGCTGATGGGTGGCCATTATTCTCGTATAACTGGGCTACTTTGGATCCACCCCAGCCCCCAAGCTCCTTCCCGACATACACAGTCGAGCTCCTCAGTAAACACAATAGAAGGCTTTCTGTGAGCGTAAGTGTAGGGCATATTGCAGGGATAGGCTAGGTTAAGCCTAGCTAAATGACCTGCTGGTTTGGGGTGGGTTTGTGGGCGTTTGTGCTTCACTACTGGCAGGGATTCAAATTAGAACACATCTACTGTAGAAATTGGTAGCAGTGCAGGAAAGCAAGTAAAGTTTGCCTGCATGATGCCCATACAGTATGTTGGAAGACATTGTCTTCAGGTAACTGATTTTACATTGTGCTGGTGGATTGGCTGGTGTGGCGGTAGGCTAATGTGTGTAGGATGTGTGTAGCACGGAAACAGATGGAAATCTGGGAGATGTGAATGAACAAGAACATGCTGTGCTGAATCACACACACAGATGGACACTTTCTATCTCTCACTCCTGCCATGCAGTGTGCATACAATGCAAACACTACACTACAAGCACTGTCAGTTGAATGTCAATTTCAAATTCTCTCTCTCTTTCTCTCTCTCTCTCTCTCTCTCTCTCTCTCTGCCTCTGCAGTGAATGGTAGTGTCTAGAAAGGGTATGTCCCTTCAGGAGAGAGGTGCCAATGTCCAACCGGCCTAATTCCAATCCAGGGGGGTCACTGCGACGTTCTCAAAGGAACACT
The DNA here is from genome assembly GCA_027497455.2 of Sardinella longiceps. Classification (NCBI taxonomy): domain Eukaryota; kingdom Metazoa; phylum Chordata; class Actinopteri; order Clupeiformes; family Clupeidae; genus Sardinella; species Sardinella longiceps. The sequence continues at coordinate 514 of JAODXP020008489.1, read as the reverse complement.
GCTGCGGCCCAGCCACAAGACCACACTGCCACAGGAAGGTACGTTACAAGAGAGATAGTGTGTGTGTGTGTGTCTGTCTGTGGGGTGTGGTTGGAGGTGTGTTTAGCTGGTATAAAAAAAAAAAAAAAAGCAATGCATGCAATCACACAGCGCTTACAGCTTCATGGAGAAAGAGAAGTAGAGAAGAAAAAGCTGCAAAAGCTGTGAAGCCACTAGTGTTTATGTGTACAGGCCACCTATGGGTGTATGAGGAAGTACAATTTTATGAGTGTATGATGTAATGAATAAGCAACTGGTCCTGCACATGTCTAATGTAGTGGTTTTCACATATATCAAGGCAGCTCATGTAGATTCCTTTCAAATTGCACCACCACTCTACTGCACTGCCTGGGTAGATATGGGCCGATAGATGTCATGCCCCAAAGAGTTTGCCATGTAAGACCTTACACCAACCAACAGTCTTTTAGACAATTTAATTTTCTGACGCAGTCAGTCAAATGGGATTTCAGCCCCA
>JAODXP020008488.1:0-11795 GCA_027497455.2 Sardinella longiceps | reverse complement strand
GTCTATCTCAGGAAAAATTGCTAAAAACCTAAGTATAATCATCCCAAAGGTCTTAAACATAAGACACACCAATAGATTTTCATCAAATCCAGATAAAGACCCAACACCCACCTGAAAGTCTCTAGTTTACAGTTGGGATCATCCAGTCTGTCTGTGAGCTCTTTAACACCTGAGTCTCCTGGGTGATTGTAGCTCAGATCCAACTCTTTCAGGTAAGAGGGGTTTGATTTGATGGCAGAGGCCAATAGAGAACAGCCTGCGTGTGTGATGAGACAACCAGACAACCTGAAACAAATTATTACCCCCTCATTACTTAAGAGGGAAAATGCACTACACAACCAATATTCACAAACACACTGGTGGCTTAATCTAATATTTTAAAACATCATTTTAAAAGTAAATTGCTAAAAATGGATTTTAACTAGACAACAATAAACAATAGGCTAAGGGATGTCACACAGTTGGCAGATGAGGAAGGATGATAAAAAAAACCCCCCTCAATAACATGACTGTAGCTCGTTCGACAACACTCTAGCTAGCACTTGGTGCCTACTGTAGTAATGCAGTGGCCATAGCACCAGTACTGGCATCCGTTTCCAACAGTATGTTGCATGGATGTACTATACAAACTGGAGAAAAGGACTAAGTCCCGCCCTCCATAGAACTGAATGGCTGAGCTTAGGCTAGTAAATAATGTGAGTTGACAGTCAACGCCATAATCAACACTGGAGCTTTGAACCACGGCTTTGCCCATGCACTAAGTTTCAAAGCTAGAAATGACGCACGTTGCACTCACGTTGAAACTCTTTGCAAAAACACCAATCCTTCCGCCCAGACAGTGGTGATAATGCACCTAGTTTATTTGTCATACAACACGAAGAAGAGAGTTTTGTCGAGAATGTGCCTGAAGTTTTATAGCATGCATGACAGTTCATATTTTTTCATTAGTTCCTCAAGAAATAAGCTAAGAGCAACCAAAGATCATGGAATATTGCTTTTACTCTCCCCAGAGGAGTTACATTTAGCATGTAGCCGCCCACCAACTTCTAAGTGTATGATTGCTCGTGCCCAGCATGACTCTCGTGCATGCGCTGACTGGTTCACAGGTAGACTGCATTGCGACTCCATACTTGAAAAAGGCGTATGCTAACATGCCTTCGCTAATTTGCGCTCTTGACCCCCTAATATGTCGGCTGTGATGTAGTTTCCCACTGCCAACAAGCTATAGTGGCAACTATGCTATGTGTAAAACAGACGCTTGGACTGGTTAGGAGAATGCCAGAATGAGACACACAAACCTTAAAGTCTGCAGTTTACAGTTGGGGTTACTTAGTCCTACAGAGAGAAGCTGAACTCCAAAATCCTTCATGTCATTGTCACTCAGGTCTAGTTCTTTCAGAGAATCTGAGGACTGCAGAGCAGATGCTACAGCCTCACAGAATTCCTCTGATATATGACAACCAGCCAGTCTAATGAGAGAGAGAGAGAGAGAGGCACAGAGACTAGAATATCACATGATAGCATGAACACAGATAAAGAATACACTGTTAAATGTTTCGGATAAGTGAGAGATCTTCAGAAAAGATGCAGTCTAATAAAAAAACAGTGCTGGAAAAGGTTTAAAAAGAATTGAAAGAATGCACATGTTGCAATATTGCAAGCTGACATCATGTTTCCATAACAGCTCTAAAAGTGCTGGATTAAGTGTCTTAGGTGTCTTGATGTCTGCCTATATTGGACTGGTGGTCTGGGAATAATACTAATCCACTCACAACAGACACAACTATCACAACAAAGGTTTCTCAAATTCAAGCACATTGTAGCATTCCATGCTCAGATGTGAAAGTAAGGTCTGCCTCTCAGTCCTGCAGTCGCCTACATTACCTGAGTTTCTCCAGTTGGCAGTTTGGGTTCCTAAGAGCAGAGAGAAGCTTTTCTGTTAATGTTTGCAGTTCACAGCCACTCATGTCCAACTCACTCAGTTGAGAAATATATGACTGCAAAACTGAGGCCACAACCTTACAGGAGCTGGGATTGAGTCTACAACTGATGAGTCTGCAGTGAGAGATGAAAATGTTATAAAAACAACAACAACAACAAAAAAACACTACAGAAATACAGACCAACAATGAGAGAGGAAAACACTCTCACATTCAAATAGACTGAAAGTGCTACTCACAAGGCACAGTGCAAAAATACAGACCTCAGTTTACAGTTTTGATTGAGTGGTTGATGGAACGCTTCTCCTTCACAACTCTGAAGCTCACTGTCACTGATGTCCAGCTCTCTTAGGTGGGGACTTGCCCCCTGGAGAATCAAAGCTATAAAACCTCCCCTCAGCTTACATCCAACAAGTCTGTTAAAACAAAAGAGCTATATGTGATTAGTGACAACCCAGAACAGTGGGCTCATACCTCATATACTGTACCTCACCAGTCCAGTGTGAACAAAACAATACAGATAAAGCCATAGCGCCTTAGAAGGTCTTGTGATTAGTCCTCCAAAGGGTTGGTAGCACCAATCACATCACTATGTTTCTAGAGAGTCACTGGAGGGTCTTACCCAAGGAATTTGGGATTTATTCATGTTCTATTCATGTCAAAATATTGGTAGTGACATGCCAATATAATCAATATGCAACCTACATGCCTGAGCCATTGTATTGTCCACAGCTAAATAGAATAGACAATATTACTGACCGCAATTTCTCCAGTTTGCAATTTGGTCTTCGAAGAGCAGAGAGCAATATTTCTCCTGACTGCTGCAGGTCATTCTGACTCAAGTCCAGCTCTCTTAAGGGAGATTTTGCAGACTGCAGAGCCGAGGCCACAATCTCACATGACTTTGTGGTGAGTTCACAGTCAGCAAGTCTGTAAGGAGGATAAGAAGATGAATTACTGTCACTGAAAGTAACTACGAGCAAATTAGAGGGATAGAGTCAAACAATGCCTGTGTCAATCCAATCCTCCTTCTTTCATAGTAGGATTTGATAATGAGCGGGCATGTGCACATGAAGGGTTTCTGCTAATTTCAACAAGTTTGATTTAATTTTGAAGATGTTTTTAAAGTTCATTAGAGCACAGAACAAAAACTGGCAACAAAAAGGGAGGAAAATATGGGATTTTTGAAATATTAGAAAGTTACAAGTCTGAGGCCCAAACCATAGGCTAGGCTGCCCCTTACTATTTACTATGACACTCACATGGCCTTTCTGCAGCATCTCACAGCTGGCACCAGTCTCCCCCGTCCCTCCTCTGATGTTTTATATTTCTTCAAGTCAAACTCATCCAGCACCTGATTTGACATTAGAAGCATCTGGGCCAGTGCTGAACAGAGTGCCGGTGACTCCAAACAAATCTTTGGTGATTCAAGAGCTTTCTGAACATCATCATGTAGGGAGTGATCATTCATTTCTAATAAGCAGTGGAAGAGATTGATGCATTTTTCAGGAGATGCACCCTTCCTCTTTATGTATTTACATGTTTTCTCTCTGCTTTCTGAGCTGCTGTGTATGTTTGTCAGCAATTCTTGTAAAAGGGCCTGATTACACTCCATTGAGATACCTACAAGGAAGCGGAGGAAAAGGTCCAGGTGTCCATTTTTACTGTCCAAGGCCTTTTCCACAGCTCTCTTCAACAAGTCATGCAAAGGAAGTGAAGCTTTCATATCTCTCTGTTTTTTAGTGAGGAATAATGTAAGTGCCTCAAGATTTCCTGAGATGTAGGATTGTAATACAAACATGGCAGCCATAAACTCCTGGATGCTCAGATGCTTAAAGCAGTAGACCTTCTTGTGGTTAAAGGCACATTCTTCCCTGAAGATCTCAGTACACATGCCAGAGTAAACAGAAGCTTCATTGGTATCTATACCACACTCTCTCAGGTCTTCCTCATAAAACATGAGATTGCCCTTGTCCAGATGCTTGAAAGCCACCTCTGCCAATTTCAATATGGCTGTCTTGTATGATTCAATATGACTCTCTGGTGTCTCATTTCCTTCCTGATCCTTTTGGTTTTTTCTGGTGGTCTGGATGAGCAGGAATTGGATGAACATCTCAGTCAGAGTTTTGGGGGCTTCCATCCTACCATGCTGTTCCAGTATTTCCTGAAAGACGGTGGCAGAGATCCAACAGAGGACTGGCATGTGACACATGATATGGAGACTCCTAGTTGCTTTAATGTGTGAGATGATTCTGTTGACCTGATTGTGGTCAGAGATCTTCTTCCTGAAGTACTCTTCCTTCTGTGTGTCATTAAATCCTCGTACTTCTGTCACCTGACTGATACACTGAGAAGGGATCTGGTTGGCTGCTGCGGGACGGGAGGTTATCCAGATGTGAGCAGAGGGAAGCAAAGTTCCATGAATGAGGCTTGTTATCAGCACATCCACTGATGATGTTTGTGTCACATCAGACAACTTCTGATTCTTTTTGAAATTCATTGGAAGCCGACTCTCATCTAGACCATCAAAGATGAACACAATGTGGCAGCCTTTGTATTCACCATCCTGTAGTTCCCTCAGCTCAGGGTGGAAGTCCAGCAGGAGCCTATGAAGACTGTACTTGTCATTTTTCACTAAGTTTAGCTCTCGGAACGGAAGTACAAACATGAAATCTACATCACCGTTAGTTGTCCCTGCTATCCAATCAAGAATAAATTTCTGCACCGAGGTGGTTTTCCCAATGCCAGCAATCCCCTTGGTCATGACTGTTCGGATGCATCTCGTCTGTCCAGGTAAGGGCTTGAAGATGTCATTGCAGTTGATTGCTGTGTCATCTGTGATTTGTGGTCTGGATGCTGATTCTACCTGCCACACTTCATGCTCGTTATTCACCCCTTCGCTCTCTCCCTCTGTGATGTAGTGCTCTGATCTTATGAGGCTTTCACATATGCTATCAAATCTCCTCTTCATACTGGCTTTATGGTTCATTTGCACTCTGTTCAGAACATGGTCATCTGAACAAACAAAAAAATACAAAACAAATTTATAAGCATCATTCATAACAAACAGGCCAACGGTCAGTTTTTGAATCAAAAATGCACATTTCAAATAGAACAACAATGGAATTTCAATGAATGATAATTGGAAAAATCATTTACTTTTTAAAGTAAGTGTAACGAATGCCAGCTAGCTCGGCTAGCATGGTGGCAGTACGTGTAAATCCTCACCACCCAATTCCTTGGGCACTTCTAATGGCTGAGTTAGAAACCTGGGCTTTTAGCGTAGTGGTTAGAGCCCCCAACCTACCACACAGGGAGTTTGTAGCTTGCAGGGTGGGGAGTTCGAAATCTGTGTGTGGTGTAGATCACCACCGGCTACATAAATCACATCATAATCATATCACAACCCAAAATAATCACACATAATTCACACCACCAAAACCTTACACAGACATATATCTGGTAGAGGTACAGTACCTCAAGCCTCACCTGTTAGTTTGGGCCTTTTAACTGGAGCATGCTCAGTCTCGTTGTCTCCCATGACTGTGCTCTCATCTAAGGCATTCTGTGGAGAGATCTGAGCCATATGGATGTGTGGGTGCAGAGGGGGGGGGGGGGGATTTTCTAGCTGCATCCCTGGAGGTTGCTGTACTGTATGTTGGGTAAGAGTACAGAAATTTTTGGATTTATGTTACTGTGTTGTTTTGTTTTGTTCAATTATGCATACTGTGTATACTGTCTTGTTCAGTTTTGTTGTTTGTTCTGTTCTATTGTGTACTGTGAATACTTGTTCTGTTGTTGTTGTTGCTTTTAGTCTCATTTTAATATGAATCCATAATAGCTGCTGTCTTGGCTAGGACTCCCTTGGAAAAGAGATTTTGAATCTCAATGGGATTATTTCCTGGTAAAATAAAGGTTAAAAAAAAAAAAAAAAAAAAGGAACAAACCTCAGGCATGTTTTTCATTTAAGGTATATTTTTACAATGATCATCTTGCCAAACCTTATTTGTCATCCAATATTTTTATTTATTTATGTTTAAGGGATTCAATTAATTTTGTGCAAACTTGCAATCGTGATGTTAATGTAATTAAGCATAGGCACAGTAAAAAATAAATAAATAAAATAAATACAAGCATCTCATATCCCACCTTTAATCTAACCAATAGTCTAGTCTGTGCCTAATCTGCATATTTGCTATCTGTTTCTGTTATCTTATCAGGGAGCAATTAACGTTATTTCAAAATCCGTCGCCTATCGTTTAGATCCGGATTGTTTTGAACAGGTACTTTCATTTTCCAACTTTGGATTTTTTTTTTTTTAGGTCGAGTCTCACGCAGTAGGTAGTAGGAGGTGGAAGTTGGATGCAAACCCATGGTTTCATCTTCGATATCAGAAGCCGCTAAGCCTAAGCGATTTTTTATTATTATTTAAAACAACGTTTTAAGCTAACGTTACTGACAACGTTAACTTGTGAGCTACCCTAAAATAATAACTGGAGAACTTCAAGAGACGCGACTTGATCACTAACAGATCCGAAATTTAGGCTACTCGAACGTAACGTTACGTAATGTTAACGTAAGTCTTTGACCAGAAGTAGTCTAATACAAACAAAACTGGTTTGACGGAAAAGTTCGTTTTGTAAGCATTAGTTGGCGAGCCTTTTACGCTCATTGGAACAAACAAAGATTAATGTTACATGCACAACTATAGATTAGATTAGATTAGATTAGATTAATGCTTAACGTTAGTGCATATCCATTGTGGATAATGAAACAATATTAGCCTACCGCCTTTGCAATCTACAATGAGGTAGGCGTAATTTCACAAACGCTTGCAACATCAGTGAGTTGAGGATGTTCTAAAGTTGTTTCACGCTTGAATACACATCTCGAACAGGTTAACGTTACCTTTACCTTCAGGACAACGGTCTCCTTAGGCTACGGCGAAGATAGCTACAAGCTACTCTTTTACAGGGAATGCCTAAAAACGTTGGCTACTTGGAGAGAGAAAAACAGCACTGGCTGGGCGTGGTTAGAGCCGAGGTAAAGAAACAAGAACTGCAGGCTTTACTGTTGTAACGTTACGTTGTTTCTGGTGGCTTTTGTCACTTGTCTAATGGCCCTAGCCTAGCACAGTGAGTGACGGGCGTGAGCCACCAGTTACAATAGTGTAGCGTAGTTTGACTCTGATGTACTGGGGCATGATGGGAGTTTTTGCCATTGTTAGATATGGGGAGAAGAACTACTACTTTTATGGTTCTTAGCCTGCTATTACGCATTTAGTTAGTAACAGGTGTTCGTGCCTGTAGATTATGCCTTGGTTAAGTGAGCCATTTATGGGGTTTAGTGTTAAGCCCACCGTGGGCATGAAGTGTAATGGCTGGTTCTAGACTAGGTCATTTCCCGCTGAATGTAATGTTTGAACTAAAAAGCAAATGTGATAATAAATGGCAGGAAGCCAATGAGATCCAAGCTGGTGTTTGATTCTGTCCACGTCACATTGGTGCCAGAAGTGGTCCAGAAGGGAGAAGAATGTTCACGCCGACCACAATGATCGTATCCGAAGATACAGTGACGGATGTGAGAAGAAGAATACCAGCCTTCAGCATCATGGACGATACGCCGACCTGCCGAACACCACAGCGCGCCTCCACGGGAGCGGACGGAGCCAGCGAGCCGCGGCGAGTTATGGAAACCGCCAGACCCAACCAGTTTTGGCTGCCCGCCGCCGAGAAGATGCCTGCATTGGAGCCCGCCTACCTGGATGAGCAACCCCTCCCGCTCAGTGGGCAGACCGCGGAAGGACTACTCCACCCCGGCTACGGCAACGCAACGACTCCACCGAAGAGACCGACCACCAAGCTGCCGAGATACAACGGCGAGGCACTGCTGGAAACGTACCTCATTCAAGTACAGCTGGCGGCCAGTTTCAACGGCTGGTCAAGCGAAGAGACGGGCACTCCAAGCGTTGATGGACTTGAGACCGGGCCAACAAGCCTGCTGGCCGGCCATCAAAGAGGCCCTACAGCGCCGGTTCGGTCAGCGAATCTTCAGAGAAGATGCTCGGGAAAAGCTAGCCAATCGTTCCCGAAAGGAGGGGGAAAGCCTGGGTGCGTTCGCCGCTGACCTGAGACTCTACGCGAGAAGAGGGTATGCCACATTCGCCGACGCAGAACAAGAAGAGCTCACGCTGCAGGCGTTTGTGAGAGGTCTACGTCCCGAGAGGCTCCGAGAACACATCCGCCTACATTTCCCCAGATCCATGAACGAGGCGCTAGAAGAGGCAGAACGAGTAGAGCACGTACTCGGCGGAGGCAAACATCTGGCTAGACAAGTGGAAGTAGCCGAAGAACGTAGCATCGAGGCGGTGGCAGCAGCGAGCATGGTGCGAAGAGACACCCAGAGAAACCCGAGGAGACAGAGAGGAGATGGAAATTGCTATCGGTGCGGAGAGGCTGGCCATGTAGCCCGCCATTGCACGGCGCCTGCTCCGTTGAACTTGCCACCACAGCCGGCGTCAAACCAGCAGAGGCCGGTGCAGCGGGAGGACCGCCGCCCTCAATAACCACCCCTCCCTGGAGCTCTACAGACTGGGCCGTGTCGGGCAAGCTCACGGTTTATACGTCGAGTGTACCATGGAAGGAGTGTTGGTGCGCGCACTAGTGGACACCGGTTCGACTATCTCAATCATCCGACCAGGGGTACTACCACGCACAGACCAGGCGTGCCCGCCCGGGTGGACAGCGACGGAAACGCGGATTGCTACAGTGACGGGAGAGCAGGCACAGATGAAGGGGAGGAAGACGTTAACCATCTCCATTGCCGGCCGCACAGTGCAACACGCGTTTTGGCTGGCTGACATTCAAGACAGATGTATCGTGGGGCTGGATCTACTGAATGTGTGGAAAGCGACAGTGGATGTGAGCAAGGCACAGCTGCGAATTGGGGCCGCTACCGTTAAGCTGCTCGCTGGAGCTGAGAATGCAGCGATGGGAAGAGCTGCCAAGACTGGGGAAAGGCCCGAAGTCGAGAGCCAATCAGCGAGCAGCGTGCTGAGAGCAGAGTGCGCTCTACCAGGTCCGCTTCAGGAAGACCACGCCCACGTGAGCCACAGCCAATCGTCACTGCCCGCCCTTCTAAATTCAAATCAAGAGAGAGAGTTAGGCAAAAATGACTCGATGCCGTCGAAAGAGACAAGACAAGCTGTTATGGATTTATGCACGCGTAGCCAAGAGGGACTGTTGCCAGCTCAACAACGCCAAGTACAGTTACTCCTCGAGGAGTTCATGGACATTTTTGCTGCCCGCGATGAAGAGTGCGTTGGCACGAATTTAATTCAGCACGACATCGATACAGGGAATGCACACCCAATCCGGCTCCGTCCGCGCAGGCTGCCCATAGCCAAGCGTGAGGCGGCTGAGCAAAAGATCGCCGAGATGGCAGCATCAGGCGTTATCGAACCAAGCAACAGCCCATGGACTGCGCCCGCGGTGCTGGTTAAAAAGAAGGACCAGACTTGGCGTTTCTGCGTCGATTATAGGCGGTTGAACGACGTTACAAGAAAAGACTCATACCCGCTGCCGAGAATCGACGACGCGCTTGATGATATCGCCGGATCCAAGTGGTTCAGTTCGCTGGACTTGCGGAGCGGATATTGGCAGGTGCGCCTCACGCCTGAGGCGCGCCCCAAGACAGCCTTCTCGATTGGCCAAGGACTATGGCAGTTTCGTGTCATGCCCTTCGGGCTTTGCAACGGGGCTGCAGCATTCGAGCGCCTTATGGAGAGGGTGCTGGAGGGCATACCCAGGAGTCGCTGTGTGGTCTTCCTCGACGACCTGCTATGCCACGCGTCTGAGTTTGAGAGAGCGATGGCTAACCTGCGCGAGGTGTTCGAAGCCATACGGAGGGCCGGGCTGCGGCTGCACCCGAGAAAGTGTCATCTGCTGCGGAAGGAGACAGCGTTCCTCGGGCACACCATCAGCGAGGCAGGAGTGTCTACCGACCCGTCTAAGATCGCCGCCGTGAAGGATTGGCCCACCCCCCGTGATACCGCCGAGCTTCGCAGTTTCCTGGGGCTAGCGTCTTATTATAGACGTTTTGTCAAAGACTTTGCCGACATAGCGAGCCCCCTGCACCGGCTCACACAGAAGGCGCAGCTATTCGAGTGGACTGAGAGCTGCGCGGAGGCGTTCAAGACGCTGAGAGAGCGGCTAATTGAGGCGCCAGTGTTGGCATTCCCAGACCCAAACCGGCAGTTTATTCTGGACACCGACGCCAGCGATATGGGCGTGGGGGCGTGTGCTCTCGCAAGAAGGAGAGAGCGGAGAGCAGGTCATCGCCTACTTCAGCCGAGCCCTCAGCAAACCAGAGAGGAATTACTGCGTCACCAGAAGAGAGCTGTTGGCGGTGGTCCTGGGGGTCCGGAGTTTTCGAACTTACCTGTATGGGAAGAGGTTCCTGCTACGCACCGACCATGCCTCCCTTGCCTGGCTACTGAACTTCCGCGAGCCAGAAGGGCAAGTCGCGAGATGGATCGAGGCGCTTCAGGATTATGACTTTGAAATACAGCACCGACCGGGCAAGCTACACGCCAACGCAGATGCGATGTCGAGGCGCCCATGCACCGAAACACAGTGCCGTCAGTGTGAACGCCACGAGAAGCGGAGCACGGCAGTGGAGGGCGTGCACGCCCAGCGGCCAGAAGAGGAGCGCATTCGCGCCGCCAACACAGCGGTAACGTTAACCGCCCAGCCCGCTCCCAGAAGAGAATGGGAGGCGTTCGACCGGCGACAGCTACGACAGATGCAGCAGGCAGACCCCGCTCTCGCTAGGCTCCAGTCCTGGATGGAACTTGGACAACGGCCGCCATGGTCTGCAGTGTCCGCCCTCGGTCTGGAGACAAAGGCATTGTACTCCCAGTGGCCGACTCTCACCATCCACGGGGGGCTGTTGTATCGGCGGTGGCAGGCACCTTCCGGTCAACGAGAGACGCTGCAGCTGTTAGCCCCACTCAGTTTGAGAGCCCAGATCCTGGAGATGAACCACGGTGGCGCGGGGTCGGGCCACTTCGGGATTACGAAGACGCTACACCGACTGCGCTCCCGGTTTTACTGGCCGGGCTGTCGTAACGACACCGAGCAGTATGTCCACTGCTGCGACGCGTGCACCGCCAGAAAAGGGCCCAGTCGCCGCTCACATGCTCCCCTGCAACGGTACCAGGTGGGCGCGCCCATGGAGAGAGTCGGCGTAGATGTGCTCGGGCCGTTTCCGGTCACTGAGCGAAACAACCGCTACATCCTGGTAGCAATGGATTATTTCACCAAGTGGCCAGAAGCGTACGCCGTGCCCGACCAGAGCGCCGTGACAACAGCTGAGCGCCTAGTCAATGAGATGTTTGCACGCTTCGGGGCTCCCGGAGAATTACACAGCGACCAAGGCAGAAACTTCGAAGCAGAGGTGTTCAAGGAGGTCTGTCGACTCTATGGGGGTCAAGAAGACTAGGACAACCCCTTTACATCCGCAAAGTGACGGACTCGTCGAGCGTTTCAATAAGACGCTGGCTGAGCAGTTAACGATCATGGGCAACTCGCAAGCAGACTGGGACCTCCACATCCAGATGGTGCTGTGGGCGTATCGAGGTGCGGTGCAGGAGAGTACCGGCTGCACGCCCGCCGCGCTGATGTTTGGCCACGAGCTCCGGACACCTGTGGACCTGGTGTTCGGCCCCCCTCCAGAGCCCGCGGTGGAGGGCACGCCGGGACTGGAATACTACTACCGCCTTCGCGACCGGCTGAAAGTGGTTCACGAACAAGCCAGGGAGTCACTACAAGCAGCGGGCGCCGAAACAGAAACGCG
>JAODXP020008487.1:0-2500 GCA_027497455.2 Sardinella longiceps | reverse complement strand
TTGACCACTAGGGGCGCTACAGAGTTTCGATTCATGATTATGCGTGGTCAGAACATGGTCAGGAGTTCATATACTAAGTTTGGGTAAGCTACATCAAACCGTTTCCAAGTTATAATATTTGACCACTAGGGGCACTACAGACTTTCGATTCATGGTTATGCGTGGTCAGAACACGGTCAGGAGTCCATATACCAAGTTTGGGTAAGTTACGTCAAACTGTTTCTAAGTTATAATATTTGACCACTAGGGGCAATCGGGTAAAGAATTGTCAATTTCTGGCACATTTCCTGCTTGACCAGGTGGTGGCGCTATAACAGGCATGTCCATGGGGTGTCTAGATATCATCACAGTCATACCATCTACGAACCAGTGAAGTTTCAGATCAATCGGGTAAAGCATTGTCAATTTCTGGCACATTTCCTGCATGACCAGATGGTGGCGCTATAACAGGCACGCCCACGGGTCGTCTAGAAATCATCACAGTCATACCATCTATGAACCAGTGAAGTTTCAGATCAATCGGTTAAAGCATAGTCAATTTCTGGCACTTTTCCTGCTTGGCCAGGTGGTGGCGCTATAACGGCCACGCCCACGGGGTGTCTAGATGTCATCACAGTCATACCATCTATGAACTTGTGAAGTTTCAGACCAATCGGTTAATGCAGTGTGATTTTATGGACACACTTCCTGTTTCGTGATGAGCTATTAAAATCATACAATTTCATAATATTGTTATTACAAGATATTACGAAATATCAAAAACCCGTTCGCAATTTAGCATCAGCAGCATCTAGAGGTCATGTACACCAAATTTCACTTGAATCTGACATACCGTGTCCGACGAGTACGTTAAAGTTCACTGTGTGTCCAAATGTTTACACTCCTTATTACCTCACTTCCTGTTGGGCGTGGCTAATGCAATGTAATACGAAAGTTGTTCGTCTTGGGGAGACACACACACCTACCAAATTTTGTGCGTGCAGCTCAAAGTATATGCCAACCATGGCACTTAATGTCAATTTCTGTACTTTCTCCACCTTACCAGTTGGTGGCGCTGTAACAACCACGCCCATTAAGTGTATGAATGTCATCGTAAGGATAATATCTATAAATTTGTAAATGACATTCAGACGATTCCATCAACGCCCTGCGATCTAATGACACATTTCCGTTTTTTTCAGTTTTTCCCATATTTCACTCATCCGCCATCTTGAAATTGTAAAGGGTATGAATAATCCCTTCGCAATTTTACATCAGCAACATCTTGGCATCATGTCTACCAAATTTCACAGGAATCTGACCAACGGTGTCCGAGGAGTACGTTAAAGTTCAGTGGGTGTCCGGCCCCATAGAGCCCAATGTAATTTTTTACTTTAGGGGGCGCTACGGAGTCCCTGGGCCACACCCAAGTCCATGCCTCTGTATACCTCTAGTGTTCCATACTTCCAAGGTGTGTGCAAAATTTCATGAGTTTTCATGCACGGGAAAGGGGTCAAAAATGGCCGTAACCAGCGTAAGAAAAATAATAATAATAATAATAATAATAATAATAATAATAATAATAATGACAAATCCTTACAAAAGCAATAGGGCTTCAGCACCGGTCGGTGCACAAGCCCGTTTCCGGGCTCGTGCACTCGGTGCTCGGGCCCTAAAAATGAACAGGGTTCCTTCACGTCTGTGTGTGTGTGTGTGTGTGTGTGTGGGTCACGGGGAGTAATTGCATACCATGCCTGTGTGTGTGTGTGTGTGTGTGTGTGTGTGTGTGTGTATAGGCCACTGGGAGTGATTGTATACCACATGTTAGGCTAAATGTTATAGCGATGATGATGACGATCCGGAGTTGATTTCAACATTTGGCCCACACACACACACACACACACACACACACACACACACACACACAGGCATGGTATACAATCACTCCCCGTGACCTATACACACACACACACACACACACACACACACACACTGGACTGGAAACCCAACACAAGAGCCGTGTACAAGAAGGGTCAGCGCAGGCTCTACTTCTTGAGAAAGCTGAGGTCTTTTAATGTGTATAGCCACACACACACACACACACTGGACTGGAAAGCTGAGGTCCTTTAATGTGTGTACTAAGTTGCTACAAATGTTTTATCAGTCTGTGGTGGCAAGTGGCGTTTTCTTTGCTGTAATGTGTTGGGGTAACAGCTCCAGGGCATGTGATTCTAACAGGCTGAACTAGCTGATGAGGCTGTAATGTGTTGGGGTAACAGCATCAGGGTTAGTGTGATTCTAACAGGCTGAACTAGCTGATGAGGAAAGCAGGCTCTGTGCTGTAATGTGTTGGGGTAGCAGCTCCAGGGTTAGTGTGATTCTAACAGGCTGAACTAGCTGATGAGGCTGTAATGTGTTGGGGTAACAGCTCCAGGGTTAGTGTGATTCTAACAGGCTGAACTAGCTGATGAGGAAAGCAGGCTCTGTGCTGTAATGTGTTGGGGTAGCAGACAGGGTTAGG